>PNEQ01123394.1:0-34938 GCA_003012365.1 Medauroidea extradentata
ATATATATATATATATATATATATATATATATATATATATATATATATATATATATATATACATATATATATACATATGTATATATATATACATATATATAAACATACATATATATACATATATATAAGGACAAAGATAAGTAATGCGTCTACATCTGCTGTTCATGGTTTTCTAATGTATAGGATTCGTTTATAACTGTGGTTAGGATTCTTAGCGTATGTCTGTGTGTTTAGAAAAATGTTTCTGTCACTTTCCTGGAAATTGCACACGCCTTGGAGTTATTTACGACGTCTTTCTTTACTGTGAATCACTTGCCCGGAACGCCCTGACAGACCGCATTGTTACACGTCTTCCTGGAAAAAGTAATTTTTATGAGTACAAAGCTTCTCTATTTTCCGCCTTCTGTTTCTCTCGCTCCGACTTTAAACCTTCCCCCCTTCCTTTCCTCTGCAGTCACAACATTGACTATACACAGTAGTGATGAGGTCTTGTTGTCCCATTGTAATTTTTTTACTCACTTTGTTGAATTTAACCTTGCTGGAAATATTGTTCACTGTGGGTCAGTATTAATTGCACTTCACGCTAACCAATAGAAAAAATTATGTAATAAAAATCAGCCTAGTACTATACTCGTTTATTTGTATGAAATAACAAGACTACTTTATTAAATAACTGTTCCCCGTTTTGCAGTGAGCTTTCCACACAATACAAGCACCGCTTAACATTATTGTAACATCTTACTGCTTTTATTTATTTACGACTTATTTTTACAGAGGCGGAGTAAAGGTGTAAGCACCTCGTATTACACTTAACCACTGAAAAAGACAATCATCAAAACGTCAGAACATTAAAATCTCACTTAGAAAATAATGACAGAAAAAAAAGAACAAACGAAATTACAAAGAGCCTGAATATTACCATCAAGATGATAAATTATTCCCGATGAATATAACATTGAGACATAGTAACACAAAAATGTGGTTGACATACAGAATATAGTCTGAACACTTATGAAACAAAACAACAACAATGAAAAAAACTGGATGTATTTGAATATACAAAAAAAAAAAACTAAAGCTATAATTTAACTAATCATCCCACAAATGAACCCAGGGAAATATCAGTCGTATACTAAATAGACCTTGTAGCATAGTATTTAAAGTAAACGTTTATAGCTATATAGCTTAGTAACAGAGTCACATGTCGCTGAAAACGTATACCGAAAATGTGGGAACATTACTGTTTTTTTTTTTTTTAAACAGGAAGTGAGAACAAGTCGTAAGTAGTTACTGACAAATTACTATTGCTCCTTCATATGGAGATAAAATTTAATAATTTAGTAAGGCCAAAATACATTAAAATGTCTCGACTGTACTAAATATAGCAATAATTTTATAAATATTCTACTATTGAGTAATGGAATTCATGCCAATGAAATGAGACTAGGATTTTTCCCCCTGGGAGAAATCGTAACAAACATTGCAAATATTTATCGTAATCGATTTCTGAGCGTCTTTAAACACACATTTTATGACATTAAATTGACGGAAACTGGAAACTGTGCAATTTTAACAGAAACAATACAGACTACACTTTAATCAGTTCCGGCTAGCAAATTTCTGCTGAAATATTTAAACGTCTTATCTCCGAAGGATGTGGCAGATTTAAGGGGCCTCCCTACCTGCGATTCAAGTGCGTTGCAGCGAGTTACGGCAAAACGCACATTAAAGTTGTATATCTACGAAAAGAACACACACTTAAAACCTTGTCGCTATAGTTTCGGAACGTTTATTAGAAACATAATTTTCGGGCACCTCAAAATAGCCAAAAATGGGGTTTCCAGACTGCTGTATCTGGAAGAATAACTACTGGATTCGAAAACACAACTATAGAAACGAACGTTAGCCTTGGAACTAACCTGCCCACAAATAAAATAATGTGGTCACCGCTTACAGTCCCATAGGAAAAAGGATATTAGTAAAGCCAGCTGAGTGACTTGCGCGGAGAGGCGATAATACATTACATACATCGGTATACATGCTCCTGCCTCACAACACAAACGCAACCTATCAAGGGAGGCTCCTTAAGGGCGCCGCCTACCCGCGCGTGAGAGGCTGAAAAGCGACGGAGCAGTAAGGTCGACCTTGAAGCGCGCGTCAAATGCCGCGTCGCCTCAACGAGCCAAGCGCTGAACTAGCGTGCAAGCTTCCCGCCGAGCGGTTTTTACTATGGGACATTAAGCGGTGACCACATCGTTTTATTGGTGGAAAGTCTGCAACTAAGCTCAGTGCAGGTCGCAATCTGAGTTTCACATACAACCGGTTAGTTAGTCTGAAAATGCCGTTTTTAGCCATGTTGGAGGGCTTAGAAACAGCGTTTTCAATGAGCGTGGCGTGTTAACAATGAGGTTCCGTCCTTGCCTGAAGTTAGTTTTCTTTTCGTACGTTGGCACAATGGGCACACGTGGAATATTGTCGTAGAAAAAAACATGTTTACGAACACACTACAACGCATTTGAAGCGTGAGGTAGGCGGCCGCCTTAATTTGTACCTAATAATTTTGGTAAAATAAATATCGTTTAAGAAAAATGCCCGAGTGCCAGGGTAACTCACCATGAATGCATATTATATAACTGGGAGCTCGTAAGAAATCTGTGTGCCTTGAAGTATGTCATGAAATGAGGATCTATGATTGGTAAGCTCAGGAATGAGAGAAGCGGGATTAAGGCCATGGTCGATCATTTATACTGCTTTAACATTAATTTTTTTTAAAATCATAAACAAGTTCAAATAACGTAAAACTGTAGCACAGTTTTATTAAAAATAGTATCTACTAAGTTTACTAATTTTTCCATGACAAAATACACAACGGTTTCAGCTAATTATCTGTCTTATAACAATCAGAACACATGTAAAAATTATTCGTAGCAAAATTATGCAACTGTGTTTCGATATCTGCTCTCGTTTAGAAATAAATAATTATAATCGTGGATGAAGTAGAAATGGTGGATCATGGCCTTAACGGGAGATCCCTGAGAAAAACCCGCCAGCCAGCGACATCGTCCGGCATGATTCCCGCTTGCGAAAATCCGGGAACCGACCCGACCGTTGATCGAACCTGGATCGTCTTGGTAGAAGGAGAGTGGTCCGACCACTCGGCCGCCGCAGCCCGAAAGTTTTTTGGTAGCAATAAACTTCATAGTTTTTTCAAATTTTTGCACGCAAAGTAGGTATTATTTTCCAAAACGCCAACATATAATTGTACATCAGATAACTGCTCTAAGTCCTGAATTTTTTATTCAAAACTTTCCGTTAAAAGTTTTGTGCTGTTTGCACCAATGTGAATATCTCTACTTAGCATGGCCTTGCATCGCTCTCTTGTTCCTACTGTTTTTGTGGTAGTAAATATTTTTTTGCTTAAACGAAGGCACGTGTAAAATATGTTTCACAGTTTTCTTTAAGATGTTTTTTTGCCGTGACAGTTATTTTTTTTGAAAACAAGAATTTATACGGTTTCGATTAAAAAGTCAACTAACCAGGATTACGTAATTTGCTAACACCATAGTATTTACTACCTTGAAAAAATCAACCAACCTGGAGGAGAAGATTGTAAACAAAACTTCCAAGCAGATTTCTAATATCTGTTCTCGTTTAGGCGTTAAAATGCAATATCTCTCAAAAAAGTATAACCTAGAGAGCATGACCTTAAACTCGGCAGATTGTGAGCTACTACTGTGTTCAGTTTATCAACGGAGCAAATGCCACACGAGGTCACATAAACAATTTACACTATTGCTGAGACTGGTGTGGTTTATCCCACGACTGTTGATGCTCCAGTATAAACAATACTGTCTGATGAAGCATCGCTGATTTATTTCTGTATTTTATTCGTCATGTTACGAATGTTTCAAACTACTCGTAAAACACTGGAAATACAAACAAGACGCATATTTAGAATTTTCGCCGGCTGGACGGCCTGTAGGGTAGTCTCCTGCAAATATTTTAATTATTTATTTATCTATGTAGACACACACAATTCAGATTTAGGCCAGTTTACAATTTGCCGTGTGTTATACATAGGCCTACATTATAAAAGTTTAAATTGAATAAAGTTAAATGTAATAATACTAAAAAAATTACATCTACATTTCTTACAGAAAATGAAAACTAGTAATTGTTAAAAATTGTCGGCTTACTTCTTAAAAACCTCATTAAGCCCATTTCTTAGAGGAGAGCAAAAGTAAAATTTTGTAGTCATACTACACCATAGATACAATGTTTTTTTTTTTAAATTTGAGCATAGAAAATAGCTAGCGCACAGTAAATTTACAAGGTTTTAACACTAGAAGGGCCATGAAAATTAGCACCAAATTCACGTGGAATGTAATCTGGGAAAATCTGGACTTAAGAGGTTTTAGAAGTAAGCCGACGAAGTTTTCTACACATTATAAGTCCTCACTAACAATATAAAACATTAATTTCATTACTGGTATACGGTTGTCGACTGTCAAATGTCTACTGTACTAATGTAAAGAGTATTTTATATGTGGGGAGTAAGTGATTAAAAAAAGAATCTGGGATGGTTTTGCAAATCAAGCATACTTAATACTGTAACTGCAGTTTCAATATCAACTTTTCTCTGTTTGTGTAGCATAGAACGATATTGTGTTTTAAATACAGCGGCTGCTGCTCATTGGCTGCTTTCCGACATGGAGTTATCACGTGATTAGATCAGTACTTACTTGCGTCCTTATTGTTAGCTCAGCGATCTTAAGGCCTTGTTACGGAGTTTTGCAGTGATTTCGAAAATATTTTTTTTTATTGCTACCTAATACTCAAATCAAAATTTCGCTGCACAGTTTTGACACTTATATGTTACAATTTGTAGCTGAATTTTTTTGTAGAATTATACTGAACGGTTTTTTAGATTTAATTACTTAAAGTACCACGTTTTTCGTCGTGAAAATAAGCAAAAATTAAGGAAATTATTTTTTTGCTGGCGAATGGTACATTATTTAAAAAAACGCGTCCACAGTATTATGCATCGTGTGATTGCACATTGACTCAAATTTTCTCAAAACTTTTGGTTTAAAAAATATTTGAGTTATTGGCACCAGTCTGAAAAAAACTCGTGAACAAGCCCTTAAGAGAAGTCCTTGACTGGCGTATGGACGTCGTCGCAGCGTGTCACGTGTATTCTTTTATACGTGAAACCGCTTAACTTATTCATATTAAGTTTATGTACGAAAAGAGCACACACTTGAAACTACGCTTCTATGTCTTCAAAAATTCATCACGCTCGTTAGAAAGAAGATTTTCGGGTCTCTCAGAATTGCTAAAAATGTTTTTTTTTTTTTTTTTTTAGACAGCTGTAACTCCGAAAATGTTACTTGAATTCGTAAAGTGTAAAGCAAGAGACGTGCGTTGGTCTTTACTTCATACTATTTAAAATAAAATGTTGTGGTCACCGCTTTAAGTCCCGTAGGAAAAAGACTACAAGGAAACCTTGCACGTCAGTTTGGCGCTGTGAATAGAGGCGATATGCATCTCTTCAATCGTGGGAATCTGGCTCTTATCGCTACGCTGTTCCCACGCGTCAAAGGTGGAAATTCGACACCGGTGATGTCTCTTCTTAAGGGTGTTCAAGTGCGATAAAGTCATAATTTTATACTTATATTAAATAGTGTTAATTTTGTAGATGATACTTTTGAGTACAGTTTCCTCTTACGAAACAATTTTAACTCGCATAGTTTTCTCATAACTGTGCGTCAAAGTCAAAATTGCTAGTGAAAACCAATTGACTTAAGTAAGTGAAATAATTCACATTGAAATAACATGCCACGGGCTACGTAGTAAAATATTTTTAAACAATCTCGTGAACAATTTTTGTATTTAAAAAAATTGCTGGATTTTCAACTTTTTCCCTGTAGTTTTGCGATTTTTAAAAAATTTAAAAATATTACGTCACTGTCTTTCAAATGCTTTATTGCATACATTATGGGATGTTATATCACAGTGGATTATTTTATTCAAGTAGGTCAGTTGGTTTTCGCTATTTGCATGGCAGCAGAACAAGCAAATTTTGACTTTGACGCACCGTTATGAGAAAACTATGAAAGCTAAAATTGTTTCGTAAGAGGAAACTGTACTCTCAAGTATTGTCTACAAAAGTTAACACTATATCATAAAGATATAAAATTATGATTTTATCGCACTTGAACTCCCTTAAGATGAAGTCAAGTCAAGGGCCAACTGCGAAACTGACACTCTTACAATTATTTGACTTCAAGCTTATGCCCAAAATAACGCGCGAATATTTTCAAGTCTCTAGGCGTACTACATTTTTTACTCCAAGTAACGCAAGGAATAAGGCTTCCGCGTAATGGTAACTTCTCGTATACAGGTTGACAAAATGCTGTACGACGACATTTTACGAGCACAATGTGGCGACACTGCACGGAGATAGTCCTCTCTTGCGCTCTGCGTCCTGGTATTATTTTATGTATGCTACGTCAAGTAAACATATAAACATTAGGGATGATGGTTAGAGACACTGGAAAAACGCGGGAAAAGATGACTACTTGCTAGGCTCCAACATGCTGTATATAACACTGAATGTTTTGTATCTATATTGGCTATCGTTTGCTTGAAGCATTGTTTCTCTCTACAACAGGCCCAATTAGAACAGTATAGCTTCAACACACAGCGGGTGTGATTCGCCAGAAAACTGTTCGTACGTATCACGGTTAAAATACTACAGTTTATTGGAGACTATTCTAAACATTTTCGCGA
Organism: Medauroidea extradentata; assembly: GCA_003012365.1. Taxonomy (NCBI): domain Eukaryota; kingdom Metazoa; phylum Arthropoda; class Insecta; order Phasmatodea; family Phasmatidae; genus Medauroidea; species Medauroidea extradentata. The sequence continues at coordinate 6,793 of PNEQ01123394.1, forward strand.
TTTTCCAGTGTCTCTAATGATGGTATATCGCGAAATTGTTTTCCCAACATACCCATAAAAACGTAATTTCTCGCCACATATACGATCGGGCAATACACGTCTGACATTCTGTAGCTGTCTACAGACCAACAACAGGCATCAAATATATTACAATATCAAGATTCTTATTGCCTCAGTCAAATCGGGTAACAGCTCCACGTACACGCGAAAGTCACTGATCTCTTCATAAGCTGAACGTTCGTTGAAATCCAGCAAAGAGTTAAATTTTCCTGCGATTAAGTATCACGTGTGGACTGCTCAGGATTTTAACCTGCACCCAATAAAATGTAAGTCAGAACAGTAGTTGTAAGACAAGTAATATATCTGTGGAGCACAACAGGGGACTAACGACGTAATATGCCATCATACAACATTTTGCCAAAAACATTTCCGTCTCAAATTAATCTCAGGATTCGCGTGGTGTGCCTGTCATGCGGTTCTCCCTGGACATCCCGTGTTACCACTATTTAATGGTGATAAATGAAACGGTATAGATGTGATACACTGCAGCGCCATCTATTGCCGAGTTTACGAGTTAGAGTAAAATTGATAGTACAAAATTCTTCTTCTCAAAAACAAATATATGTGACCTAGTTTAATGGTAAGCGATCAAACGGTGTCGGAATTTATCGATCTCATATATACGTACATACAAGCCAACACACGCACACCTACACTCTAAATCTGAATTAGTGGATATTCACTGATTCACGCTGATGGATGGAACATTTACAACAATTTGAATCAGTGAAAATAGTCGCTGTTTAATTAGTGAATATTCACTGATTTCCTTTAAAAGTGCCAACAACTTACAAATGAATCATTTTTTCCAGTGGTTTTCAATGAACTGTTTTCACTTATTGAATCAGTGAACAATTACTGGAATATCTGTGGACATTCACTAATAAACCTGTGGAATGTTGGCACTCTTTATCGTTATCGGAATCAGTGAATAGTCACCGATTTCACAGTGGTTTCTCTCTGATTAAATTTGTTAAAACTGATCCATTCATCAGCGTTAATCAGTGAATATTCAGTTATTCAGATTTAGAGTAAATACACACACATATATATTTAGAAGTATCGCGTAGAGCAGAATACTCTTTATATGTTACGACACGAGAGGATTACCAGTAAGGACAACAGAAAAGGGAAACGCGGAGAAGATGCAACTCACCTGAGCCTCTGCCAGGAAGAACGGACCATCGACGTCGTACTCCATGTCCTGATGTTCCAGATGGACGAGGTCTGATGAGTAGCGACACGAGGCAACCATTCGCCGGCGAGCAAAGATCGCAACTGTCAGCTGTGCTTCGGCTGAGCCTCGGGTCACTTCATCTCGCCCCTCGGGACAAACTTTAATCGACTCTCGCTTGTTTTTTTTTACTTCTCCGAAGTGTCAAAGATCAGGCTTTGCGTCTGTCCCGTCCGGACGCTGCTGCACCATCCGCGTTACTTTTAAAACGCCCCGGGTCGCACGTGACTGTACAATAAGTCATCCACCTGGTAGAACTCAAAACTGAAGATTTAGGCGATTTTTTATTCCCGTATTGACCGACATTAGAGCTCTCCTCAACCAAAACTTAAAAAGGAAGAGGGAAGGGGGGGGGGGTAAACATGTTCGGCAACTGCCGAATTTGATAGTACTGAAGGGTATTTTGATTACACGTCATGGTTAATGGCAAACGATTCAAGGTCTTTCATTTCCCGAATTTAACCCCAGGAGAATTATACGAAGTATTAAAAAGATTTAACACGCAGCTTTACTGTTCATGAATACAAATCTATGTTGACTGAATGTGGCAATTTAAAGCAAGAGTCTGTGATTTAGGGATGAGAAGGCAAGGCAATCCCACAATCTTTCTTCCTTGGATTAATTTGTCACTGAACATGGGACAATATCACGATGCGGTCGTGTGATAAGCCTGATTCACTACACACAGATGTATTGTCGACGTCCTGGTCGTCCAGTTGAAGGTCACAGCTTGAGGTGATCAGAACCGTCTCGCCGCCGAGGACTTCACATGGTCCTTCGTACTGGCGGCGACCACTTCTGTCGCGGGAAGTCCACCTGCCGGGATCGTTGACGCAGGGGTTATTACTCGTCGTCCTTCTATGTCGACGGCGATGGTCGAGAAGGGAGGCGAGTCGACGACCTACCGAACCCCGTGGTGCCCGGGCACTGCGCCGTTTCCTTCGATTAGCCGCCCCCGCGTCGTCGTCGGTCGCTCTCCTCCGTCGTCTTCGTGGAAAGTTGCGCAATTTCCCTCCCCCTGGTCTGGTCACGTGGGTGGGGGTTAGCCTAGCAACCCCTTCCTCATACCCGCGAACACACACACGCACTCGAGAGTCCCGGGGGAGGTCGCCTCGGGAAAGATATTAATCGCTGGCTTCACCCTCGGCTTCGCCCGCCTCCGTGTTCCGCTCCACCACAGTCCCACGGTTTTGTCACAGCCGAGGTTCCTGCTGTACTAGAAAACTTTTTTTTTTTTTCGAGGGTGAAACGTCACAGTGACCTATTTGTACTGTCGACGTGTGTTCCTAATCGACAGGCAGTCAACCCACGACAATCGATTCATAGTCGTCTGCTCGCCGGGACGAGGGATGTCGAATATTTGCTCGCGCTGCGGACAACTCACAGTTCTTCACAGTGGTTAAGTAGCAGCGAAGATTTTTTTCTAAGCGTAGAATAAACCCGTACTGGATTTCAGGAACTGACCGACACGGAGGAAAAAGTTCTTCGGTTGTCGACTGAACGCGGTCGACTGTCGGAAACAGCGGTGATGACAAAATATCCGTGGGTGTTGTTCGTACATACCACTCGCGCTCGACTGGCGCGCAGCTGTGGTTTGTCGGCAGGGATAGTTCAGCTTGTGAGAGAGACAGTTGCCTGCGATGAGAGGCACACAGAGAGAGAGAGAGAGAGTTGCGTGTGATGAGAGAGGCACAGAGAGAGAAAGAAGTCAACAGCTGGACCAGATACGCCAGCAAGTCGCATGCCTCCTCTAAACACCATCAGCTCATCCTCCGAGTATCCCCTCCTCATCACTCTGGCATCCCTTCCCCTCCCGCCATTCCCGGTTGCAGATTTAAGTGGTTAAAAGACGCCTTGAGATGAGGCCAAGTCCCAGCGAGCAGGGTTCATTAAATGACCTACATAAAGGTCAGAACCAAAACGTTTATCTGTCTGTTCAGGCGACCTCCGTAGTCGCGGTAATCAGGGCGCAGTCGGACAAAGTGATCGTCAGTTCACAGATTCCCAACAAACAATTAGGAAACGCTGATTTAGCTAACGGAGAACGTATGAAGTCTCTAATTCTAGCAGACAGGTGTTTTTGAATTAGATTTGAGGCGCAATGTAGCAAAGGAACACAAGCGACAATTTTTTATTTAGTTCTGTTCCAATTAACGAACTTTGTGGTGTTTACTCTATGATCTCACAAAATCTCAACAAAAAAGTAACAAACATAACTGTGACACTTTTTATGAGGAGAGCTGTTAAGTTTTTCAAACCTTTTTAAGTTTAAGTAAAATTCTTTGAAATGTCACGTGAGTTCATTCGGCACAAACAGCCACATTTCATTTTTTTCCCGTAATTAACTAAAAGGGTACGATGTATTAAATCCTTAACAGTCTCTGTATCCAGTGTAGAGGCCAGTTGCATAAAATGAACATTTATTACACTACCTATATTTCAAAACTAACCTGCATGTAGTAGTATACGCCCTTAACAAATTAATTATTTCATTTGTAGACGGAACTGTTACTTTTATTGGTTTTCCTTCACAGCCAATAATATCGACTCAACTGTCACTATTCATCACTTCCGAAGTCTAAAAGAACACGTTAGTGGTGGAATTACTGTTCTCGTCATACAATTGGTTCGTTTCAACAACTAAAAATATGAACTAATTTGTAGAGCATCTGATATTTGGCGAAAATAATTTTGCACCACCTTGTTACAATGACTTTTCTGCACATTTGAAGCTTTGATTAAGGCTATGATCTTTAATTTATTTTAAAGAATTGCAAATAACTCGAATATTTTTTTAACCAATTGCTTTGAAAAAATTTGAGACTGTGTACAGTCATACGATACACATTTTGCCAGAGCGTTTTTTTTTTAAATAATGTACCGTTTGCTAGCAAAAAAATTATTTTCCTTCACTTTGGCATATTTTGACAATAAAATATGTATAATTCAGGGGGAAAAAATCTAAAAATCCGTTTGGTGAATTGCATCAGAAAAATTGAGATACAAACAACGATATATAAGCGTTAAAACTATAGGAATGAATATTTGATATATGTACTAATTTGCGTTAAAAAAATTATTTTCGAAACCACTGCAAAACTAAAGAGCGAGGCTTTAATGGCCAGTGATTGGAAGACTTTAAAATTCTCAACATCTTAGACATCCAGTCGCAAATCGTACACGAGGTCTTAAGAGCCGATGATGGGCATGTGAGGCGAAGGGACAACACAACAGCGATGTCCGAACCAGGATTCTAACCCAGGACCCATCGCACCGCAGACCGGCGCTTGACTGACTCCGCTACGGATGCCGGCTTAAACTTGCCCCCCACCCCCAAAATGAATTTTACAAGTCCCTAAACTATATCGTATGAGGATGGCACTCGAGGACCAAGATATCGCAGCCGAACTGAAGACTTACAATTGGGCACCCGTAGGCATCTGCGTGCCTTGTAGGATGACATGAAATCGTGTCCTACAACAGAGAGGCGGCGGAATGAAAATGGCGGGGGGAACGGGAGATCTCCGATAAAACCGGTTTGTCAGCAACTTCGTCCGGCACGACTCCCGACGTGAAAATCCAGGGACCGACCCCTTCAGGAATCGAACCCGGATCAACCGTGGTGGGAGACGAGTGCTCTAACCTGTAACTACATTGTTCTTTTTCCCCACGTGTAAGGACATGAAAAATTCGCGTTATGTTTTGAGTACAGGCTGGAATTCAAACAAGTGTAAGGTAGTGTCACATTCACAGTTGGCCCTTGACTCATTTAACACCTCGGAGATACTAAGCCAATAATAAAGATCAACTTAATTGAAGGTTAGTTTACAGTGTCAACGAACAACCAATGTACAGTTGTTGTCTGCTTCATTATAGACGGTTCACTTTAAAGTGAACACTTCCAAACACTTATAATAATGAAGAAAATGTATTTATTGGGGATATAGAAGTAACGTTTTCAGAGTTGTGAAATGTTTGGACTAGTTTTTAGCAACGTGAAAGTTTCCATATTTTAAATAGTAAAGATGAAGGCATAATGACTCACAGAAAATTAAAGGCAGTGCTTAGTTTATCCTGAACAAACCTGTACACAGATAATCTTGGAGGCTAACCTAACGGTCTCCATCTATGTGTCTCAATAAATACTCACTATTCATTAATTGGCACTTATTAGTTCTTTTGCAATTTCATTGAGTTTAAAATGCAATTAAACAATACCTACAGGACCTGGATATTTTTAATTTTCCGTATTAGAATTTAATTATTGCTCAGTTATTCCCAGCTATAAATACCACCTCCCCCTGTTCGCCTCCCACCAAGGCGATCCGGGTTCAATGGACGACTTGAAGTACACGCCCCCTGACGTCACACCGCAGGCGAAAAGTACTGTGGGAAACAAAGCTTGTTTACAAACATGCTGATTTGTTAGTTGGTAATTGCAGAAAGCAAAAATGTTGCGCATTCATAGATTTGCACGCAAGGGGGGAAAAAAATTAGTTTCAATTTCACGGTTAAGATACGCAAATACATAAGATTAATGTTTACCTGGAAAAACGGCAAATTAAAAAAAAAATCAATTTTCTTGACGTACATCTCATCCGGGACATGTGAAGCCAAACAGTTAAATGAAGGTTATGTTCGGCTGCGGTATCCATGGAGATAGGAATTGTATCCCACACCTGACTGAAGCTTCGCCTCTTTTCAAGTCGTCCATTTCCGGCGGGGTCGGTCCCAGGATTTTAGCATGTGAGAATCGTGTCGGACGATGCCATTGGTCAGCGAGTGCAGTAGTACCGCGCCAACAGCGGTTTCAGAACTGTGACTATCGGTGATTGGTTTATGATGTTCCGAGCACCAATACAAACGACAGTTTTGTCCGTGACGCACATCGCTCTACTCGCCCACTAGAACAATTAGCACATAACCACTTCTTGCAAAATATAACTTTCGCTGGTGCAAAATTAAACTTCAGTTTTTTCACACATTTTTCAATTAGCCTGTTACTTTTTTACCCGGCACGTTTTGCAGTAAGAAACACCCGAGTTAAAAGCCATGGGGATAGTAGAAGGACAAGCGAAGAAAGGATGTTCTCAAGTGCGACGTTAATAAAAGTTCGCCGCCTTATATAACGTCGCAGTTCTTGTCCCGGTGGAAATAACGTGCAGTTGAGATCTACGTGTGATGGCAACTTGCCGAGTTCTTCTCGCCGAGGGAACACGAAGACTGGACATCCTGACCTTCAACTGGTGACTACAACTTTTGTTATTGCTTCTGAAGAATGCGAGCAACACTGCCGATACTTGTGGGTAAGACGACATGGTGGAACAGGCGCCTACCACGCACTTATAATGCTTTACAGTATGTTCGTAAATACGTTTTTTCTACGAAACTATTCCACATGTGTAGGGGCCGGAAAATTTCGCGCATTCAATGACCTGCATGTTATAATTAGAGACATGCAAAATTCGCGTTATCATTTGGTAGCAGACTAAACTTCACTTTCCTATACATAACAGAGCATAATCTGCGATTCAATTGGCCAAGAAATTTTATGTGTTGTCATTTACGTGTGTTACGTCTTTACAGAGATTGGCCTCTCTACCGCGTAAGCATTCTCCGCGGCAAGTCACGACAATATCGGCCAGCGGGAGACGTCGAACAAGCCTATAGTCACTTGGAGTTTAGTCAGCTGTCAGAAAATAACGCGAATTTTGCATGTCTCTAATTATAATTCACTGTCCTATGTTCACTCAAGCCCCGACCATTTGTCCACTAGCTGCTACTCAGTGGAACAGCGGGCAATGAACGAATACACGGGGCTTGAATATGCATAGGTCAATTGATTCTAGCCTGTAGGTCATTGAATCAGCGAAATTTTCCGGCCCCTACACATGTGCCATGTACCAGTGTACGCTAGGAAAAAAAATACACTTCGAATAAGGATGAAATGTCAATATTATGATGACACCATGCTTAGAGACACTGGAATATCGCGGGAATAGTTGACTGTTTGCTAGGCTCCAACGTGATGTAAATAACTCTGAATGTTTTGTATCGACATTGGCTATCGTTTATTTGTAGCATTTTTTCTCTCTTCAACAAACCCAATTAGAACTGTACAGCTTGGACACACAGCGTGTGTGATTTGTCCCAGAATTGTTCCCACGTGTCACGGTTAATATAATACAGTTTATTAGAGACTATTTAAAAAATTTTCGCGATTTTCCAGTGTCTCTAGCCATGCTTATTAAAAACACTATATAATCCGTCCAACATACTATACTTACTAATCGGATGTCGGCTGCGTGAAACTCGGCTAGAAACGTCCACTAAAGTTTGCTACAGACTTACCACTAGTAAATATGTATGGTATTTGTTTTTTAATGTTTACATTATAAAGTAATTAAAGATTGCTGAAGCCGTGATTCAGGATTTTGAGCGAAGGAAGTATTTCATAAATTGATAAAAAAAATACGTTTTGATAAACTGTTTAATCATTATAAAGTAAAAACTGGAAAAAGTGGGAGGGAAGTGGGCGGAGTTTGAGCCCGACTGCCCTGATTGCAGCGCCAAAGACGCTCAACACTCTCGGTAACTTGGTGAACTGCAGCAAAACAACAAGGGGGTCAAGTTTCCAGGCGAGTGTCCAGACCTGTTCTTCTACGACCGTGGATAATAGTAACATTTTAATACAAATTCCTCAGCCAACTACAGTCATAATATGGTTTGAAATTTTGCTATAAACACACTACGTAATTAACTAACATTTTGGTCGTTTACATGTATGGTAGGGGACGTATATGTAGCAAGAGGTACATACATTGTACTGAAACTAGTTAATAAATGAATTTTAGTAATGGGGGCTTCTGTTTAACGAAAGGCGTTGGTCCGATTATTGTAATTTTACTGCACATTGTGTTAACATTAGAGGAAAACATAAGGTTTACACTACATTATTTAGGTTGAAGGGGTGTGACTGATTACGTGGTTAATTTACGTTAGTCCTGGACGTTGGGTGAACCTTCGGACACCTTAGACCTCACTGTAACATGGCGTGTCGGAGGCTGATGATATATGTGCTCGGCTATCGACGGACGACGGCACATCGTGGGTCTCGACCCAGGACCATCCGGGCGAGCTGGTGACGGCTGGAAGGCTCGTAGACTTCCCACGATACATTGCGCTATGTCACTGCACCTCGGCGCAGGTGGGGAGAATCTCCGAGGCCCTTGTTTTATGCAACTACTGACATTATTGCACTGTTGTCGCCTCTGGCAAGTCGTCCAGGCGAGAGACGCTTGGTATTCATGACAAGTATAAATTATACTCTATCCACCCTAAGATTGCAGCAGAAATAAAAATTGTTAGCGAAATTAATCAGAGGAATTGAATTATATCTTGATTCCTCACATTGTGATTGTGCTATAACTAGAGACGGGAAAGATTTGCGGGTTCACTGACCTGTAGGATAGCCTGCAAGAGTATTTAAGAACTGAAGCAGACAGCAGATGCTCATTAGCTGCTTGTTGTTAAAGTGATATATGTCTGTATTAGTTACATTAACATTATTGGCTCAGAGACTTCCAGGAGGTGTCAAATAAGTCAAAGGCCAATACGAAAGTGACACAAACATACAGTTGATGGAATTCTATCTTGTGCCCAAATGAAAACGCGAATTTTTCAGGTCTCTAGCCATAACACAGTTTCCTTGTATTTTTCAATATTTCAAATGAAATTTATGCTGTGCAAAAATTTTTATTGTCGTTCACGTGAATGAATTAGCTGCAAGCTTAGAGTGGATAGAGTATAGTTGCGTCACTGCAATTGGTGTTCGGGAATTCCGACGGGGTGTTGGCACAGACATTCTAGCGGCGGTTATCTCGTCAGGCTGTAGTGGGAGCATTCCAAGCAGACGGGCCGGAGGCTGCTAATGCAGAGTCCAGATGTGAGCCTCGCTGTAACACGTGGGCGCCGCCAGTGACGTACATAGGTCGCGTCACTCGCCAGATTCAGCCAGTCTGCTCCACGCGAGAGCCAGCTACCACACTTCTATAGGCAGGGACGTGGCGCATATTCTTTGAATTACGCTCCAATGGTTGGGAGGGGGGACTGCTTAAAAAAACTATTCCTTGCAATGTGACTTGACACTTTGCATGAGATCGTCTACAAGTCATTCTGAAATGTAAATGTAGGAAAAGGAAGAGGGAGGCTAGAAAACATAATTTGCCCTCCAGGTTTACTTACGAAGGTGTTAAAATACATAATTTGCCCCTCACCACATGTTGACTTACGGAGGTGTTAAATACATAATGTGCTCCTCCCCCCAAATTTACTTACGGAGGTGTTATATACATAATTTGGCTTCCCCACAGGTTTACTTATGGAGGTGTTAACGAAATAATTTGCCCCTCCACCAAGTTTACTTACGGAGGTGTTATATACATAATCTGCCCCTCCCCCAGGTTGACCCCCAATTTAGGAGTGGTAGACGAGCGTTCCCTTAGCTGCTGAGGCTACTAGTCAGAAATTGTGTCTGGTTTTGGGACTAAATATTGTGTCATTTCCTGCTGAATCTACTGGCGTGCAGGAGGCCAGGCAATCTCACAGCCAGGGGGTGGCTATGCCGTATACTACACAGGCAAACACGTGAAGTCGGTGTCTTTGTGCCCTTGTTGTACGAAGGACTAAGCACGTGGTCACTGTAGCTCATAAGCAATGTTTCTGCCATAAGAACCAATGTATGAATCTACAAGTTCTTCAATATAAATATGTAAATATTACAAAACAACTATCAGCCTATTTTAGGAGCAAGTATTTACCAAGAATGATTCAATTATTGAGTGTGGTCTCTTGCACCGCTATTAAATACAAGTGTCGGATTATTCTTCAGAAATACGTTATTTGAAAAAAAAAAAAAAAAATGTTTTCTTCTCAGGGAGTTTATGGCAAAAGCTATTGTCTAAGTTTGCTGGTTTTTTATTTTTATTTTTACAAATTGACTTTGAAAATGCTAATATTTTTAACTGATGTATTTAGTGCTTTAACTCCTAGATTTCAAAAACTTAGTTTGCAGAACTTTGAAAGAAAAATCCAAGCATACGCTTTAAGTGATACAGGAAAACTGCGGGAAACAGTTCAGGATGGCCCGAGCAGGAAATGGAAGCCGACTTATACAGAATAATGATCCTATGTCCCATTTGTGCTCGTTACCGACATACTTGTCCTTCATCCTAGAGAACAAGCAATTACCATGATGCGAAACATTTTTTTATATATCTCTACCTCGGAGCCATTAGACAATATGTGACAAAAACATATTTTTTCAGGAGAGCAGTTTCAAGAGTGCGATTCACAAGTGAATTCAGCTGTTTAATATCCCAAAATGTGTTTTTTTGGCATAATACAGATTTCGTGTTGTATGTCACTAGAAAGTATACTTAAAACTGTGGTTATGTTTATGGTAAAAAGTAAATTTTGAAAAAAAAGTAGCCTAGACATTGTGTCCTATTCCTCCGAGGATGCTATTTTCGCTCACATTGCTACCAGTTCCCTGAAAAAATTTAAACATCGGACATTTATTACAATTATATCATTATTAGTATTATCATACGTTTTGAACACACGCACAGTTCGGTTAAAAATGCTAAACTGTAATAAACTAAAGCATTATGATTATTACTGTGGGAATATTTTCATAGGTTTATTCCTACAAAAAATTTTGATGGTTTGCTGCCAATTTCGGAGACGGAGAGCCAATTGATTGCGGTTTTTTCCCTACCGATATGCTATTAAACACATTTAGGTCCTATCACAGCAAATTCGGTATAGCCTATAAACATTTGCAGTACACATTCTTGTCAGCAAGTTAAAATATGCGCAGATAACCTCTAGCTTCAAAATTGTATAAATGATTTTCATTTAAAGCGCATTTATTTAACAACGAATTCCCAGATATTTTATAATAGCACAAATAAACCAAGGAAATGTCTTTAAACTTCGTCGTAATAAAATGAATTTACGTGTCGTTTACGAAACGAAGTTGGTATTAAACTCAACTGAGTAGCTACTATAGTCGCTTCTGTGTCCACTTTGCACCCATTTAAAATAAATTTTAGTTTCCTGGCTTTTGTTTTGCTGAGTAGTAATTATGGCTTAGCTGTAACTTTGTCGGTTGTAATGAAATAAATATGCATGCACCTTATATAATTTAATTTTCCACTGCACACCCTAGAGAAAGTTTATGGATTTACGTTTCCCTAATAATTTACGGCAAACCATATTCTCTTTCATGGACCGAAACCGACATCTCACAATATCAAAAATGCGTACACAAGCATAAAACACGTAGTTCCGAATAATGCGTGAATTTGTTTATGAAACACGCAGGTATGTTCGGTGTTCCTACGAAACTTCTCGTCTTACTCAGTACGTGTCTGTAAAACCTAATTTTATTTTTTTGTAATTACATAACCACTCAAGTCTACTGAACTCCAGTTTAAAAATACCCGTAGTTAATTTGCAAACCGCTTTGAATTCAGATTGAAATCAGCGTGGAAAACGTACTGATTGTAATTAAGTAAACAAAGACATAACGAAAATATGCTGTAAATATTATGTACTGCAACATACAGATTGTTAAGTTACGTAGCAAATGTTGCGTTATCGTTCCTTACGTAAAGAAATTATGAAAATTCCTACTGACGTATCAGGAAACAACTATGCGTAGAAAAATTACACCAAAAGTTAGACATTGAAAATTGTTTTTATTTAATGCAAACGAAATAAATTAATATAAATCTCGAATATTAAAACAATGTAAATTCATATTAATTAGTTTTACTATTATTTACCCTTTAAATTGTTTTTATGTCCAAATTTTGGGAGGCTTTTTCTAGTCGTATAAGTTTCCGCACATAAGACAATAGGAATTTTTGCAACGTTTTTTTTTATTTCGTACTGAACCACCTTCAAATGTTTCTATGTAACTATACATACTGTACATAAAATATTTTTAAACGAATTATGATGTAAACGTAGCAATTGAGCCGTACTGGCACAAAAATAAAATAATAATATGACCGCTAGTTTTAAGGGGCTGATAACAGAGAGAATGGTTTCAGCGAATGCTCTTGCGTAACATGCTTGGTGTGCTCATAAAGTCAGACGGCCATAGTAGTAGCCTATGTATAAAGCCAGAAACATACACAGCAACTGTACTCACCCTCCTCTCTTCTTCCCTGGCGGCTCGAAGGTGCGCTTCGATGGCTTCCAGGTCGATCTTCGGCATCGCCGTCTCGATGTTGTACACGTCGAACCCTCCTGGAAAACAAACACGTACTGAATTATACACCGTGTAAGCAGGACTTCAGACGAGCCCTCGCCTTGTGAGTGGTCGGAGTTGTAACATGTAACGCGCCCTGTGTTTTTAACACCATGCTGCTCTTTTTTCTGCAATTTTTGCGATAGCATTTTTTTAATCTTAAAGGCGTCCAAGTGGGAAAAAAAAATAATAATTTTATATTTGTAATAAATAATGCTAATTTAGCAGCCATTACTTGGGAGTAAATTTTCCTTTAACGAAAATAAATTATCTCAACCAATTTCACATAATACCACTTCAAACTCAAAATTTGCACTTTTTAATTCGTATAAGTCGAAAAACCAATGTACATAAATAAATTTAAAAATTCACACTGAAACTACATGTCACAGGACACTGCTTGGTATGTTTCAAAATAAATTATAAAATATTTTTGTTTAAAAAAATTATGAAAATTTAAACAAATTAAAAATTTTAGAAATTTATTGTATATACAAAAATATTTTGTAATGGATTTTAACTAAAACATCTCAAGCAGTAGCCCGTAATTTTTTTAACTTCATAATATTGCCCAAAGAAATGAATATTGGTTAGATTTGATTTTACGAAATTCGAAAATTAAGGGGGTGAAAAGCCGTAAAATATGTTTTTCATTAATCCGTGATTTCTCCTAAACAATTTCAGACAGTGAGGTAATTTTATCTTTAAAATGATGCTTAAGTCCTTGAATGTTCAAAAAAAAAAGTGTTTTTAATTATTTACATTTATCTCCTAAACCAGTGGAAATCTTGAAATGGTTTTTGTTTTGAAATAAATCTTACGTAAATACAAAAACATACATTTCAGGATTTTTCGAAATTCATCCTTGAAAGCTGTTAAAAAAATAAAATGTGTTTTTAAATAATCTTCTGTACCGTGCCGCTTATACCCGTTGAGATGTCGATATGATTTTTTGATAAGAATTAAGCTTATGTATACATCTACAAATCAAATTCAGGATTTTATGAAATTCGAAAATTAAGGATGTGAAAAGCAGTAAAATGTTACAGTATCCCGAAAAAAGATAATGATCATGGAGAAATAATTCAACAGTTGTTTCTTTTTGCCAACCTACTCATAGATAAAACCTCTTTCGACTGTAGCCTGTACATACGAAATAATTATCACGGCCTGCCTTTAAGCATTCACTCAGGTATTGTATAAAGTTTGTAGTGTGGGAGGAGTGGGGTTACGGGTTCGTATCCCTTGCAAGATTTTGCGATGGGAATTACTATGACATCATACAAGCATATAGCGCGCGCTCTTTACACTGAGCTGAGACAATTTGTGGTTCACTATTATTGAGTACGCTAGCTGTTAAATGCCTGCGTCACATATTTTATCCAGAGTTACTGTTCACATTACATAATTTCACGCGGGCAAATCCGCTGCCGGCCTGCTAGTAAGGAACTAAAAACGTGCAAATTTTGACTTTGAAGTGCCATTGTGGGAAAACTGGTTGAGCTAATTTTTTTTTCGTAAGAGGAAAATATAATACCAAATAACGTCTGCAAATTAATAACATTATTTCACTCAAATATAAAATTACCGTTTTCCCTCACTTGGACGACCTTAAATTAAAACAAATGCCACAAATATGTACAGCAGTTATGTTTTAAACGATTTTAGCCACCATAGGTAAGTCAGGACAAGCAGTTAAACGGTTTATACTAATAATTCAGCCAGAATAAATTTTGTTTGCTGAATACGTAACTAAAAACAGAATTTTTACTGCCTTGAAAAAATTAACAGTGTGAAAATCATTGTCATTAAAACTGCCGAACAGATTTTTTATATCTCACTTATTTTAACATTAAAAAAATTATAAGCACGAAAACGATAGAAACAGGCCTTCAGGAAAACTGGTAAACTTCATCCTAGCGTGTAGAGGCATGCGTATTTCACGTATTCATTGGGCAACAGCCTAGACTTTAAAGTCCTATATAAACGGGCTGGCCAAGGTCAAACATCCACTGGATTCTAACAGTACAAGAGGGTAGCATGGGTCACCCCTGCGAATTACTTCCTAATTTATTATTGGCTTGCAGTCGTAGAAGGTGTGTCAATAAATATGTCGTACTACCCGACAAGTAGAGATGGTGAAATTTCGCTAATTCAATGAGTTGTATGTGGGAATCAAATATCCTATGCATACTCAAGCCCTGTCTTTTGGTTCATTGTCTGTTGTTCCACTGAGTAGCAGCTAGTGGACAAATGATAGGTACTTGAGTATGGAAAGGACATTTTAATCTAGCATGCAGGTAATTTAATTCGCGAAATTTCACCATCTTTACCCACAAGTAACAGTGAAGTATACGTTATTGAAGTTCAACCTGACCTAGAATAAATACGGGACATACTCGTGCCGCTAACCATGGTTACATATTAAAAGAACTTACACTTTAAAACTATTCTTCTTATTAAAAAAAAACTCCTCTTATAAACGTGTTTTCAAGACGTTTCTGCGGACAGTATTTGCATAAACATGCTACCGACGTCTGTAATCAGACAAGAAAGGGGGCGGATCAAGAGAATATAGAGGATAAGTCGTGAATATATGTTAACCAAGCAGAGTGTAATCATGAGCATAATTAATTAGGGAAGCACGTACGTAACATTAGGCTTAACGTGATTCATGGGGGTGGTAGATGGGCTTCAATTTGGAGATATAAACCTTGAAAAATGTACATTAATATCATAAAATAAGAATTTTCACATAAGGTAAATAATGTTAAGTCAAGTATAGGCGGTTCGCGGTAAATTAAGCACAATCTAAGACCATTTTGTTCAGAATAATTTTAAAAAATTTAATTTTGACCTCACACGTTAAATTTTAAGTACAGTAAATTGTATACACTTTGATTGTTGCTTCGGGTACGTTGTTTACGTTAAAAAGTGGCCGGAGAATACAAATTATTTGAAAAAAAAAAAAAAAGAAAAGAAAGTGAGGTTTAAACACTGCTCACTATATCCCGAACAACTTATAATCACAAAAAAATAATGTTCCAGAAAGTAGACCATTTAATCCAGTGAAACAGGGGTTGATTATACATTATTGTTTAGAACTTTGTGACCGTTCACTGCAGCGAATTTCGACACGACATGATATGTAATCAGCATGAAAAAATGAATTTAAAAAAATTCGCACTGGGAACACATTTTAATTCCCAATAGTTTTCACAAAAAAGTTGGAAGTGGGTGTGTGGATGCCTGGGAGGTAGGCAGCCTGAAACACTCTCGTACATGGCATGCCAGTTTCGTAACGAAGTTTGCTTGTTATGGTACGGTGCATTTACGGATTTTTTTAAGTTTCCACCTTTGATGCTTTCTGCCACCTTCGTGAATCCCGTTGGGCTCAATGTTGCATAAATTGTAGTTCCTTAATTATTTGTCATAGACTTGCGCTAATGGCGAGTTAGCACATGTTAACGACTCTTCCAGTATAAAGCTACTTTCCTTGTTTTAATGTTATTAAAAATACCCTGTGTCCTACAACTATATTCTATTTTTTTCCCTGTGTGTCTCAACAAAAATTCTCACCATCCATTGACACTTATTAGTACTTTAACGTATTCATTGAGTTTAAAATGCAGTTAAACAACACCATAGTGCCTGGATTCTTTTAATTTTCCTTAATATAATTATTATCCAACTTCTCCGAGCTATAAATACCACCTCCCTCACCCCCACCACCATCTGTTTGCCACCCCTGAAGGATATCCGGATACCATTCCCAGCAGGGTAGATTCCAGGATTTTCCCATGTGAAAATCGTGCTGGACGATGCAATTGGTCGACGGGTCTTCTCGAGGATCTCCCGTTCCCCCCGTATCTTCATTCCGGCGCTGCTCCATACTCACCTCATGTCACCCCTCATCAGTGCTAAAGACTTCACACACTCAAACGCCCCCGGGAGAAAATAATCCCTACGCTACTGCTGAAGACACATACCTGCGAGGAACTCTAAGCAGGCGCGCTAACTAGCCGTGTGAAGATCGCCGGGACTCACCGAGAATCTCCGCGGGCGACCTGGACTTTGCTGCGGGCACGGACCTCCTGCTGGCGAGATCCCTGCCGACCCTGCCACCTCCTTCCCGCCGCCTCACCACTCCGTCCGTCTCAGTCGAGGACGCGAGGCTGACGCTGCGGTTCTTCCTCGTGACGTGGCTCGCCTCCAACGTCTCCTTCTTCCGCGGCACCGTTGTCAAGTCCTCGTCCTTCTCCGCCTCCTTCGCCGTCTGCTCCTCCTTGGAGGACTTGCCCCCGTCGTCGTCAGGGTTCTGGGTCATCGCGCTGATGTCCTCCTTCGCCCCTGAGAGGTAGGCGTCGACGAGTTTCTCGGGGTCCATCCCGGGGCCTGGCGGCGGGCAGCAGGTGACGTCGCCGTCGGGGGCGGCGTCGGAGACGTCGTCGAGCTTCTCCACCAGGGCGTCGTCACCGCGGGACGTCGCGTCCGCCTCGCCGCTGACCAGCAGCTCGTGCTGCTTGACGCCGTCGCCCGCACTCGACACGTTCAGGTCCTTACCCGCGTCGCCCCCACCGTCGCCGCCCCCGCCCTTCTCGTCGCCGTCGACGGGCGGGATGTCGAACTTGGGCTTGTCGTAGAACGCCTTCTGGAAGTTCTCCACGCTGTCCAGGTGGTTGACGCTGTCGATCTTCAGCCCCGACCGATCCTCGCCGTCGTCCTCGCCGTCGCCGTTGTTGTTGTTATTGTTGTTGTTATTGTTGTTGTTGTAGATGTTGTCGACGTCGCCATCTTCGTCCTCCGAGTCGGAGGGGTGCAGCTGGTGGGCGAGGTGCTGGAAGCCGGGGTAGTTGGGGTTGACGATGCCTCGGTGCGGCACCAGAGGCGGCTGGCGGCAGTTGCCGTCGTCGGACAGCGAGTCGGTGTCGCTGAGGTCGTCGTCGTCCTGGCCGAAGCAACGGTACTCGTCCCCTTGAGGCGACACGTCCAGTGAACTGCAGCTCTGCTGAGCCTCTGCGAACAAACAAACACACACCGTCGTCTGAGAACTACTCTTGCAACTTGGACAAACAACAACGTGATCAGAGACATAGGTTAAAGATCCGGAGATTACGCGGGTTAAACGAGCAGCAGGCTGGACTGCATAGTCCTGTGTATACTCTGTCTTAAGCTACTTGTACATAGTCTGCTGCTACAGTGAGTGACGTCTTAGGTCTTACATACGTAGCAAGGGAGTCCGTGAGAGTTTACGTTCAGGTCTGCTATTGGTAGAGACATGCAAAATTCGCGTTATCATTTGGTAGCAGATTAAACTTCACTTTCTATACATAACAGAGCATAATCTGAGATTCAATTGGCCACGATATTTTATGTGTTGTCATTTACGGGTGTTACGTCTATACAGAGATTGGCCTCTCTACCGTGTAGGCATTCTCCGCGGCAAGTCACGACAATGTCGGCCAGCGGGTGACGTCGAACGAGCCTATAGTCACTTGGAGTGTAGTCAGTTGTCAGAAAATAACGCGAATTTTGCATGTCTCTAGCTATTGGTACAGGTACGAGACGAGTCTATCGTGTATTAATCTGGTAACAGCGTGGATTTCTCAGACCTATACACACACTGGCCAAAGTCAAATATCCATTGGCTTCTAACCGTAACACGTGTTAACGCCACGACTTGTTTCCTTATATATCACTGAATTGCCGTCATCAAATATGTATTGAAACAGGCGTTGTCTAATAACAGAAGGAGTAGCAAAGTGTACAACATTGGCATTCAACCCGACCTAGAATCAATACGCGAAATAATCTTGCCTCTAGCTAATTGGATAAATAATCAAGGAAACAGCCACTCAATCAGAGAAATAATTATCGTGCACAGGAATTTGAAATCTATCGTCTTTTCAAATGAATTCGCGAAATTCCCGGGCCTATGATGGTTAGGGACCCTTGTTTTTCGCGAAAAGAATTTTGCCCCATTTTGTCTCAGTGCCTTACGTGCGCACCTGCAATTCTGCATCACGATTATTGACAGCGTGTCTGTGTGGAGAGCCGTATATCTAGAGCCAGTGATTTTTGGCGAAAAGAATTCTGCAACAATTTGTTTCAATGTCTTATGTGAACATCAGTTTTTCTGCTTCATGGTCAGCGATTGTATGTTTTTAAGTTTCGGCGTCTCGAGGTCCTACCCGCGTATCACGGACGTGTGGTGTTGGGGTAACATTGTTCTGGTTGGTGCAGTCAAATGAGCCAAGCATCTGCCCTATTATATTCTACCAATAACCACGAACCAGAGTTGCATGTGTGTACGTAAGGCACTGAAACAAGCTGTTGCAGAATTCTTTTCACCAAAAATCACTGACACTAGATATATCATTTGTCTGAGTCAATTACAATAAAGTCTCTGCAACACCTCACGGCTGTGACATGCCGGTAGAAGCCCAAGGCTCGAGAGAGTTAAAATATCCAATCACTGACCACAAAGCAGAAATGCAGATGTGCCCATAAGGCACTGAAACAAACCGGGGCAGAATTATTTTCGCGATAAGTTCATGGCCGTGCTGATAATGTTATATCGTGAAAATATTTTGTGACAATATTCTCTTGTAAATGCTGCAGTTTCTTGCAACATGTATGAATGGGTGATGTAGTCTCGTAACTTTCTGCAGACCAATAACATGCATCAAATATTACAATACCGCGATTCTTATTCTCCCATATAAGGTAACAGCTTTACGTAAAGGTGAAAGCCAAAGACGTTTTGGTGAGTTGTAGGTTTCCCGCAATGAATAATTTCTAAAAAGCAATTAATTTGTAGTGTCAGACCTGGAATCGAACAAGGTTCCTTCCGAATAAGTGTTTTAAGCTCCATGCTTTTTATAACGGTGTATATTATTGTTTTACACTTTCAGTATTTAGAGTGTGTTGAACATAAATAAACGCTGAAAACTCTACGCATTGTTGAAATATACACGTTTATGAAAGTTATTTTGGAAAAACTTCAAAACAAAATTTCTAGATAAAGATATCACCCAACATAACATTGATCCAGAATTATGTATTTGTTAAGCGTGATCTCCTGCGCCGCAATTAAATGTACGAGATCTCAGTGTCAGCGACTGTTCTTTAGAAATATGTTACTCGATAAATTTTTTGCTCAGAAAGTTGGCAAAAACCACTGTCAAAGGATTGCATTTTTTTTTTTTTTTTAATTTTTGCAAATTGGTTTCGAAAAACCTACAATTGTAAACTGATGCTTTAAGCGCTGAGATATGTCCAATGGCCTGTTAACTGTAAGTTTTGTTCTGTAGTTTTATGGAAACTTGAAAGATAAATAAAACCAGTGTAACATGAAATCTTACTTAGGTCTCTTTTCTAATATAATTTATAGTGAAACGAGTGTATTATTTCGTGCCGTTAATAGTCAACAATTAATTATTTTGCTATGCATGAGAAGACTGAATTTTCGAAAATACTGCTGCAAAGATAACATAACTTCAAATAAAAATTCAGCAGGTAGTTACGACTCTAATACTATTGTTCAGTTGTTAAATAAGCCGTATTTGGAGCGAATACATTCAACAAAGCCGCACGAATCCTGCATACGGGTCTCGTACGTGAAGTAGTTACAAAATTCTATCAACTACACAAACTTTCGAAACTGAAGATGAAAAGAGGTTTATAAGACCAGATCTCAGAACTCTGTAAAATGCAGTGCTACTTACTGAACACGTCTGTTTGTTACGGCACTTCGTAACTACAAACACGGTGTTTGCAGACTATGTAAATAACAAGGACAGTAAACTAGCAGTTGTTTTCGAACGTAACTTTGTTCCAAAGTGCGCCCTGCCTTCAAAGATATATCAGTAGCCGGATCTTCGTATTACTGTCGTACCTGGTGTCACCTACAAAATACATAAGATGCCCAAGGATAAATTCACTTACCATGGATTCAGAGACATTAGATAATATATCATTTAAGGCCTCGCTGTTTAGTTTTGCAGTAGTTCCGAAAATATTTTTAACACGTAATAATACATATGTCAAAAATTCATTCTTACAGTTTTGACACTTATACATAGAGATGGTGAAATTTTCTCGAATTAAATGACCTGTATGTTTGAATCAAGAATACTATGCATACTCAAGTCCCGACCATTTGTCAACTAGCTTCTACTCAGTGCAACAGCAGACAATGCAACGAATAGACAGGGCTTGAGTAGGCATAGGATATTTGATTCTAACATGCAGGTCATTGAAATCGCGAAATTTCACCATCTCTACTTATATATAATCGATTGTAACCGAATTTTTCTGTTGAAATACTCCAAATGGATATTTAGATATTTTGTTGTCAAAATAAGCCCAAATGAAGCAAAATAAGTTTTTGCTAGCAAACGGTATATTGTTTTAAAAACCTCTGCCATAATTGTGTATCGCATGACTGTAAACAGTCTCAAATTTTTCAAGGTGTTTGGTTAAAAAATATTCGAGTTATTTGCTATTGTTTGAAATAAATGGAAGACCATGACCTTAATGTAATAAAGACATGTGGGCCTCACTGAGATGAAAGCAGGTATTCCACGTCACATAGTAACCGTTAACATGTTTATTCCTACTGTTACTCGCACCAAGGATCCGAGGTATTAAACAATCCATTTACATCAATAATTAGACAAAACTATAAAAAATTTTTTTTCGTAAAATAAAATTGCTATACGGCTGTTCAGAATCTAATATATTATAAGCCCACCACATGAACCCTGGGGTTAATAATTGGAGACGAAAATGTTAGTGACAAAATGCTGTACGACAACCTTTTACCTACTTGCACAATGTGGCAACACAGCACGGCGATAGTCCACTCTTGCGCTCCACATCCAGGTATTATTTTATGTTTGTTACGTCGAGTAAACGTAGAATCATGTTTGGACAGCTCGGTATTATAACTTGCACCCATAATATCCAGATCATAAAATCAGTAGTAAGATAAATAACTAAGATATCTGTGAAGTGGAAGTGGGGATTAACTGCAGTGCTACGTTGCAACAGAGAGCAAATAAAATGTGGTCGTACAACATTTTGCGACTAGCAGTTTCGCCTTCCAACTAGCCCAAGATTCGTGTAGTGTACTACTTATGGGTTTCTTTATGGACATCCTGGTTAGTGAAAACATTTTTCTAAGCGTCTATGTGACGGTTATACGGCAAATATTGCCTATTACGATTTAAAAATAACGTTCGCCATAAACAGTATAAACACCGGCCAGTTAGTGTTCGTTTCTTTGACAATATTCGTGACTATATTTTCCACTTGTAAACATTATTTACCTCTCATAGTCTTCCCATAGCGGCATGTCAAAGTCAGAATTTTCAAACTACGGGAACATAGGAATAACAAAAACCAAATGACTTGCTCGAATTAAATAATTCACACAGAAATTAGATAATTTAGGCCATATGCTAAAAGATTGAAAAACATATAATAATGTCATGTTTTTTTAATTGTCGTAAATGAAATAAATTGCCATAATTTTCAGAATTTTTTTCAGGTGTAAAGGGCTTTTGTTGCGTATTTTAAAATCTTTTAACATATGACTTAAAATATATAATTTCAGTGCAAATCATTTTATTCTAGTAAGTCATTTGCATTTTCTTATTCCTATGTTCCCGTAACTTGCAAATTCTGACTTTGGCATGCCGTTGTGGGAAAACTATGAGAGCTAAAAAAGTTTTACAAGTGGAAACAGTAGCCAGAAGTAACGTTTATAAAACGAACACTATGTCATGCAAATATTAAATATGAATTTTTGCCACGTGGACAACCTTAAAGTCACGGTCTCAAGTTTCTCGGCTCGTATTCTCTCTCTCTCTCTCTCTCTCTCTCTCTCTTTGGATTCTCATGGTGTTGGAGTTCGTAGAAGTTTGGTTATAGCACGGTCGTAGAAGTACAGGTTTGGACACTCGCCTATCTACCATGTATTTTGCTTGACCCCCTTGTTGTTCGTGCAGTGAGGTTCGTCAAGTTACCGAGAGTGTTGTTCGTCTTTGGCGCTGCAGTCAGGGCGGTCGGGCTCAAACTTCGCCCACTTTTGTCCATTGTTTACATTATAAAGTAAGTAAAGATTGCTGGCCATGTTATAGGAATGTAAGCGAAGGAAGTAGTTCATAAATTGATAAAAAAAATACGTTTTGATAAATTGTTTATCTTTACAATGTAATCACTGGAAAAAAGTGGGAGGGAAGTGGGCGGAGTTTGAGCCCGACCGCTCTGATTGCAGCGCCAAAGACGCAAAATACTCTTGGTAACTTGGTGAACTGCAAACCAAACAACATGGGGGCAAGTTTCCAGGCGAGTGTCCAGACCTGTTCTTCTACGGCCGTGGCCCCGGGAGCAGGTACAGTAACAATGGCAGAAAAGCTCCGTTATGTCGCTCCTAATAGAGTTAGTTATTATCTGATGTTGAGCCTTGAATCGTCATGTTTACCATTATTTAATATTTAGTTAATATATAAACTAATTACAGTATCTCAAGCACTAAAGTGGTTCAATGTGTCTAATCCACGTGGTATTATTTATATTCATGTACGCCCAGAGATCTGGTACGATAACAACAATGAAAAGGCTTTCCTTGTCGCTTCTGTTACTACTTATTTATTCTGTAACGTTATCGCGTGACTGTTTCCGTACCTCAAACACGGCGTTTAGAGCCTGCTGTGAACGTCTTAGTTCGCACTGAGCGTGGAAGGAGATATTGCAGCTTAGACGCAACAGAGGATGACTTACAGTCACGCTGTTTGGCTTACCGCTTTCCCGCCCAATGTTGGTCAACCGCCAGCCACTGTTGTCGAATATTATTGCACGCTCATTTCGCTTAAGGGTGTTCCAGTGTGGAAAAATCGTAATTTTATATTTGTATAAAATATGGTTAGTTTTGTAGACATTACTTGAGAATACAATTTCCTCTTACAAAAAAATTTAGCTCAGCCAGTTTTTCCATAATGTCAGTTCAAAGTAAAAATTTGCATATTTTTACTTCATGCAAAACTTGAAAACCAGTAAACATAATGAAATGGAAAAATCACTTC
This sequence comes from Medauroidea extradentata, assembly GCA_003012365.1. NCBI lineage: Eukaryota > Metazoa > Arthropoda > Insecta > Phasmatodea > Phasmatidae > Medauroidea > Medauroidea extradentata. The sequence goes on from PNEQ01123394.1 coordinate 30,497, forward strand.
AAAACTACACACCACGGTCTACGGCTTGAAGCATATAGAAACCCTTTACAAAAAAATGTTTGTACTTAAAACATTTTTCTAAAATTTGCTAATTTTTTATTACTTTTAAAACTTTTTTTTTAAATACAAAATGTTTGTGTAAAGGGTTTCTATATGCTTCAAGCCGTAGACCGTGGTGTTTAGTTTAGATGTAATTTTTCCATTTCATTATGCTTATTGGTTTTCAAGTTTTGCATGAAGTAAAAATATGCAAATTTTGACTTCGAACTGACATTATGTAAAACTGGCTGAGCTAAATTATTTTCGAAAGAGGAAAATGTACTCTCAAATAGTGTCTACGAATCTAACCCTATTTTATACAAATATAAAATTACGATATTTCCACATTTGAACGCCCTTAACGCGGTTCATTTTAGGGGCGTTGTTATGAATGTGGCCATGCTTTCACATGACCTTTCATCGTCACAACTACAAAAGAAGGCCAAGTTGCAGAACAATAAAAAAAGTAAATATTTTCTTACACCCACTGAAAACTGCAATGTTTTTGCTCTAGACACTTTTGTTTGTGTTACTGTTACTTCAGTTTCATTTGTTGTTCTATTGTATGACAATTCCTTAATTTAGACAAAAAGCGTCACTTTAAAATTGTTGGTTTCGCGAAGCCATCATACAAAAATAAATTGTCAGTAGTTTTTGCCAACTTTCCTGGCAAAAATTCTTCTCTGGTAACGTACATCTGAAGAACAATCGGTGACACTGAGATGTCGTACACTTAATTTGTCGCCATATATCACGCTTAACAAATGCTTCATTCTGGGTAAATGTGTGCTTATAGGCTATAGTTCGTAAATTTCATTATCTATAGTTTGTATTTTACAGTTTTTCCATATTGTCTTTCTGATACATGAAAAATTTCAATTAGTGTTTTTAGCGTTTATTTATCTACCACACACACTTAGTTATTCTGTTCGTCGATTATTTTCTTGATTCTGTAATATTATTTGGTCATAATAACATTTAATACATTCCTGCCTTTTACGTTGAAAGTTAATTAATTTTTTTTTTTGAAATTTGGTTTCTAGTTGAATTGTATTTAATAAAATTTTTCGTCTTTGTTTTTTTTTTTAATTTATTATAACATATTTGAATGAAACTCGTGACAAAGGTTCCTATTAAATTACGTTTGTTATCTGTATGTAAGAAAAACGTATATTTGTTTTTTACATGATTATACAATGTTTTTTTCTTGTACTGTACCAAGCTTTCATTTTCAAGGAAATGAATCAGTCACAATATTTTTTTTTATAATTGTGGAGAAATATTGTAACATTCATAAGAAGAGGACTTTTTTTCAACATAATGACGACGACTATTAATATTATTACCATATTACGCATATAAATAATAAACCTACTGCTTACACAACTTATGATTATGTGAGTAATATAAAATACGATTGCGTTGATTTTTATGATAAAATAGTAAACATATGCATAAATACCTAAACATACTATATTACTGATTTATAACAAATAACAGGTAGTCTATTATAAAAACATGATAGACATTTTCGAAATAAATATTCTTTTCGAACATCGTTTTTGTGTAATCTCAGCAAAATGAGGAAATATAGTTTATTTGTAAGAGCATTTTCCTTTAACCAAGGGTATAATAGAGAAACAAATGTAATTTACTGTAGGAAATTCTAGTATTACGTACTGAAACCTAAGTTTTATTTTTGTGGATGTTAAATTTCAATAACATATTACTCTCTATAATACTTACCGAACGTTTATCAACGCATAATCTAAAGTTGAATTCACTAACTATTTGATTCAAATAAAATTTTCTGGTCGATTTTTAGTAAGTTAAATTTCTGTCTGATTTATTAACTTAATAATGTTCCAAATATATTATTAATATAGAAAATCTTGTAATACTATAATTACAACCACTTTATGGTATGCTGATATATTTTCCTAACTGCCACTATATTTTTCTACCACACACTGACTCATTAAAGCTATTAGTTAAAAAATAAACATAATTTTATTTGTTACGAAGCTTTATTTATTCCTGTTTCTATTAATAAGCACACCTTCTTATTGATTACTAAATTAACAAGTACTAAAAGTCCGAACAATCATATAAAATTGTAGGAAATTTTGCTAAGAAAACTATAATATATTATCTAAAAAGTCGCCACACCCTCCACGTATATTTATCAAATTTATAACCCACCTAAATGTATATCAATTTTCCTAAGACCACGATTTTATTGAATGGCATGCAACCTGAATGTTTTTTGTAGCATACTACAATTATTAAAAAAAAAAAAAAAAAGTTCTTTAAGCCAGGTTCATTAGAAAGTACATTATACCTGACCATCGACAGTAACTTTTTATCTTATTAATGAAATTGCAAAAATCACTACCCTTTGAGAACGTCTGAGAACAAACATTTTATGAAACAATTTTCTCGTGACTGAAATTCATAATTTTCAACGTCATCATTGTCATAGCAAGGAAGATAAACACATTTATAAAGATGGTATTAATTATTCGATTAATAGATATAACAGTAAATCTGATACCTGACTGCAGTGTAACAACAGGTAATTCTTAATCAGTAACAAATAATCTGGTTTTATCCAGCCAACGTACAGTCAACGTTGTAAGTGCAAACAAACTTGTAAGTATTTATAGACGTCGTAGCAGACTCTAACATAGGCAAGGTTTACGTTTAGCGCGCCTCATCGCCTGCGACAACAAACTCTGGCGAGAATATCTTTGCTTCAGTATTTATTGACTTTCCTCTGCTTGAAGCCAGGAAGTATTTTTAGGTGATTGAATACAAACACCAGCTAGACTCTGCGACTGGAAATTCAAAATTCAGGGGAATATTCTACCAGCTCTAAACCAAAGGCTATAATACACGTTTTATATTAGGCTAGCAGAACCCGGCACTCACACTGCTGCCAAGGCAATGGTCTTTCATTTATTTCAAACAATTGCAAATAACTCAAATATTATTTAACCAAATGCTTTGAAAATATTTGAGACTGTGTACAGTCATACGATGCACAATTTCGCCAGATCTTTTCTTTTATATAATCTACCCTTTTTTTAGCAAAAAATTATTTTGCTTCATTTCGGCTTATTTTGACAACAAAACATGTGATATATCAGGGGCAAAAATCTAAAAATCCGTTTGGTGTATTGCAACAGAAAAATTCAGATGCAAACGACGATATATAAGTGTTAAAACTATAAGACTGAATGATTGATATTTGTGTTAATTTGCGTTAAAAAAATATTTTCAAAACCACTGTAAAATTAAAGAGCGCTGCCTTAAGGTAGCCGCCTTTCCAGGCCGCCGTGTGGTGTGCAGAACTTTGGCCGTTACAATATTATTTGAAAACGTCTCAACGCACATCACTGACATATGCTTAGGAATAGTATTCAAAGTTCATTACACGGGTATAAGCCAACTTTTAGATCACCAGTATACATTAACGCAAATTTTTAACCTGCCGAAAAAGGCAAAATTGTGTGTATTTGCCGTCTTTTGAAAGCATGAAAAACTTAGTGCATTATCTTTTAAAGTAGAGGTTCCCAAAGTTATTGTCCCTTTTGGGTACAAATTTAAACCGTGACCTCTTTTTGTGTAAAATTTTTAACGGCGATCTACTCCATTTCCACTAATAATATTTACGCACATATTTGTTGTCTCAGTAATTAAGTATTAGTTTACATATTAAGTTCAGTAAATTTTTTAGATCTTCATTTTCACATTTGTCAGTTTCATCGAGTAATTTTTTTTCAATTTTTTTTTTTTTTTTTTTTTTTTAAACCTGTCGCGACCCCTCTCGAAACAGCCCGTGACCTCTAGTTTGGGAATCACTGTTTTTAAGGATACGTGTGTGCACAATTTAATTTTACCTATAGTATTACATCATGAAATAAAATGATAGGGCCAGGACTGAATGTCTGATAGAGGCTAGTTGTCGGCGAGAAGACTGCATTGACTTGTGCCTAGAGGCTAGGATGAGGCGTGATGTGCACGCTGTGACGTCCTTACAGCTTGCGCGTTTTAAAGCCTCGAAGCACAAGATACGTCCACACAGACGGCCACCTTAAGGGCGTTCAAGTGGGGAAAAATTCATAATTTTATATTTGTATAAAATAGTGTTAGTTTTGTAGACATTACTTCAGAGAACATTAATATCTAACGGAAAAAAAAATAGCTCATCTAGTTTTCCCGTAATGTCACTTCAAAGTCAAAATTTGCATATTTTTACTTCATACAAAACTTGAAAACCAGTTAACATAATGAAATGGAAAAAATCTCATCAAAACTACACGTCACCGTCTACGGCTTGAAGCATATACAAACACATTATAAAATATTTCTGTGTTTAAAATAAATTTCTAAAAGTACCA
>PNEQ01123395.1:0-24791 GCA_003012365.1 Medauroidea extradentata
ACCGTTTTAACGAAAACCATTTGTACAGTGCACTGTCCAAATCCTGTAGTTTGGCCGTTTGGAGTGTTTTCCGATCATGAAATCCTTTCTCCGACTCGCTGTTCGACATAAACATTTTAAGTTTGACGCTACTCTTTTTAATGCCGTACACAGTTGTCTCGCCGATGCCATAGGCCTACTCTTCCTTGATTGCAGAAACATTTACACCCCGCTCCAATTTCTTGCAAATCTCGAACTTTTGTTTTAGTGTTAACGTTGTGTGCTTCTTTTTTATTACCGGCGCCATTCTCACAACAAACAACACTAACAATTATGAACGAATACCCGGAGCAGTGTCCGTGCACGTCTTATCGGTTTGTTGTGTTGCGGGAAGACATGTTGACCTTGGGCTTGCCGCATCTGCTGCTACTAGTACCGTTAGATATTTGCTACTGTAGCAGCGCGGCACAGCGCAGCACAAACGCGAAGAAGCTAGGTGCAGTGTAGCACGGCGCAGCACGTTGTAATAATCAAAACGGACATTGCTTTGAGAAAACCACGGATTTTTGAGTACCACGGATTCTCGAACTACGGACTGGCGAGAGTTTACTGTACATTTATTAGAAAATCCTTTTAACTGAAGGAAAAAAACAGAGTACATAATACTGAAGTAATGTCTTGATGGTGACAAACAGCTTCCGCCATTTCAATAGCTTCATGGGGTGCTGGGAAATCCCCCCCCCCCCACCCTGGATTTAGAATTTTAAGTGTATAAAATATATTTTTTGTATTTTGTTATTTAAATAATGCTAAATTAAGCACATAAAACTAAAGTGTTATTATTCAAGTTTTTAATTTATAAATGCCTAATTAATGAAAAAGATGCAACAAGGTCACTGTCTCCGAAAAAAAATCTTGCCCCCTCCCTCCCACCCCAAGGAAGAACCTCAAATGATGCCCCTGAACAGCTTCAGATTTTTGCCGGACACTACACAATCAGGGTGACCACCAATTTGACGCGTTGAAATTCCTGGTTTCCCCCCCCCCCCCACAGGTTTTTCAAGGTGTAACGTGTAGGTATTGGTGTAGGAAGGTATTAAGTAAAATATATACTTATTTAGGGTAATCTGCGAAATTTGAGTTGTCTGGTTATGTGACCATTCATTCGATTCGGTATCGCGTCACGATACCGAATTTGCAATGCAAAATATGCTACGAGGATTTTTATTGAGTTGAGGTTAAATAAGAAAAATATGTGAGAATCTGGACCAGTCCCTCGGGCCAGCCTAGCAGGTGGTGTTGTGGGAGCATTGGCGCCATCCTGCCCATTACTCTTCTCACACCCCTCCGCTTCCGCTGAACCACTCTGGCCAGTATATGTTAATATTGCGCCGAGTGCGCTATAAGTGCGGGGTTTGGGGGGCACCTGGCTGCGAATTAGTGACCATGATCGCCGATCTGCGGATAGAGTGTTGCCAAGAAGCGTGCGACGTATCCTGTGTTCTGTGCAAAACCCCTAACCTCCCTCCTTGCGCATGCGCTGTGGGGCCGCGGCCGAGGCGCCCACATCGCTGCATTTTTTCTTTCTGTTCCTACGACGCAGCGGATGGGAGAGGTTGAGGTAGGTTAGCGTGTTCCTGTTTGTCTTAATGGGGCTTCACCCCGGGTGGTAAAGGCCGTTGGCGGCGGCAATGAGTTTGTGATAGTAATGCATTAAGATTCATTTTTCTAAAAACCCTTTCGGCACCGCCGTCTAAATTACCCTTTGGTGGTTAGATTATTGAATTTGACTTAGTAAGATTTTGGGTTAACCTTTAAGGAGCCCTCGCGCCTACCTCTGCCCTTCGATTCATTTTAATGTAAAGGTTTCAGATAAGTGTCTAATGTTTAAAGAAATTAGAGCATCTTAAAGAAATGTCTTGTTTTGGAATTTTAAAGCTTTGTATGCTCGGGAGTACTCAATTGAGAAATGCTCGGTAAGAGATTGACGTTGCTAGGCTTGCTGCGTGTAAATGTCGTAGGAACCAGCATGTTTAGGCACTTTAAGAGTTTGTGAGCGCAAAAAGCTCGAGGTTTGTTCAAACAAGCGTATTACTGGAAATTGTCCCATTGTAACTCATTTTTGATGTATCTCACGGCTAGAGTCATTTGTAAGGCCATCCAGAGCCGAACATGAAAATACGCAGGGCAAATTGAATTGGGACGTCTTGCACTTAATTTTACGTAACAGTGCGTTATTTGTATTTCCACAGGCTTGAGAATGAATTGTATTGTCATTTAGCATTGTATTATTTGTATTTGAATTATATTCTCACTTAAGATATTTACACATGTTCATGCGGTAGAGCTCGCGCGAGCACCGACGTGGCTGTACACGTTTTATGTCTTTATACTTGAATTTTATTCATTGGAGGTAATGAACGTAACTATGTAACTTATGCGTAGTTTCTCACGCGTGTGCGTGTCGCCATAATTTTATGCTCGTGTTGTAGAGCAATATGTGCTCGATAAATTGACTTGCTAAATGTTGTTCAATGTCTCGTGGTTGCCAGTGTTGTAATAGCTTTCATTCAAGAAATTACTTATTGCAGTATTTTGTCCAACTTGTTGTTCTTAAAACGAAAGAAAATCGGAACAGCTAATAAACCTAACAATTTGTATATGTGTTTTGTTTGTTTATTTGGCCTATTTAATAATTAACGGGTCAATTTAAATAAGTAATATAAGTTAAGTAAACAAATGATAACTGTCCAGGTTGTGAGACAAAATATGCAAATTGAGTTAAATAAATGCGACGATGGTGTACTACAGGGTTGGCTTCGGTAGGCGGGGCTGTTTCTGAATGCTCTCTTCCCAATGGCCGGATCACCAATACCGGGACCGGTGGCGGGTTTTTGGACGGTGTGGGGAGACACGGGAGAACTTAACGGACCGTGGCGGAAGGAGGTTGCGCAAGGTTGCGTGTCGGGGGAGTCTTCGGGGGTTTGGGCGTCGAAGGTCAGGGCGGCAGACCGCTGAAAAGACGACCCTATCAAATGAGTAACAACGACGGGGCGAGTAAAGTTGTTCGGCGGTGCGACGTTAAATGCGGCGGATAAGCGGGATTTCAAGTAGGGTCACTAGGTTGGGGCAGTAGACCGCCGGCACGACCATTTAATCCGCGTCGACGGCAGATGGTGGGGTGCTACTAACTCAATTTCAACTTAATGTATCGGCCGCGCTAGCTTGACGGGTCTGTACAATTATTAGCCATGCCCGCGGTAGTCAGCAACTCAGTGCACCATAGGCTTATAGACAGTGATAAGACCTTGTTTTTATTCACCCAAAATCACAATAATAATCAAAAGGGTAGAAAACAATAGCCTGAGAAAACATTAACAACAAACTAGAAAAGGGAAGTAATAAACAATAAAAGAGAACGTCGTAAAGGCTGGTCTCCCTCAATACACTCGTAAAATGTATGTACTGAAATTGCCCGGAAAAAAACCTTGAAAATCATTCATAGCTACAAATAATGTATATAAATAATATTCACGCTAATAAAATTAATAAAGTACATAGGCATTCATTACATTAAGGCTTACACACACATTTTACATTCATCCAATACCAAAACTACATGGATACAGCCATTAATGTGTTTGAGCTTCTGAGTGAAATACAAAGGTATTAAAAGCCCTACTGAGTGTGATAATTTTGTTCTCTATACCTGAAATTAATTAGCTATGTTACTGTCAGTAAATGTGATAGGTAACACAGATGCCAAACCTGCAGCATTATTAAATGACAAAAAAATAAAAACAACACTTGCTGTAGGTCTAAATCATAAAATTTTTGATCTAGACCTTTTACATTAACAAGATAATATCTCAGCATCTGTGTTTGGAAGGCAAATCTAAACTAGGCACTAAATCTGCAGGAATCTTAACTTACGTGTTGCCACAAAATTGTTGCTTTAACCTTTAGCATAACCAACAAGGGCGCTTAATTTTACCATTACACAATTTGCACAATACATATGTACTACTGGGACCCCTTTCCATCCACTCGAATTCACCTTTGTTTTTATCACCATACGTGGTAATGTAACACTTTGGCATACTGAACACATACAGGTGCAGTTTACATAACCTTGCTGCTGCTCATGTAAATAGCGGTAATTACGCTATAAAAATATTAAGTCAAACTTTACTTTTCTGTACTATAGTAAATAGTATATGCTTCGTAAATATTAATAATGGAATTGGGCCACGAATAAAAAATATTAAAACACAATTATTATGGATATGATCTTCCAAATGTAACATTTCAACATCTAACACAAAAATACTCGCATTGGAAAATGCGTTAAATACTTTTTCGAACACTAAAACGCACTGGTAAACATTCCCTGACATTCGTTTTTATTTGGCTAGTGGAGCGCGTGCGAGCGAACAAGTAGCGTTCATTTGTCATGTGACAGATACATGCCAGGAGAAATATTAATAGCTGTGCTGGCAAACACGCAGCCACTCCAGCTGTTGACATTTTCCTTTTTGTAACCTTACGTTATCGTGATCGCAAAAATCTTATTTATTGAAAAACTGTCACAGATATTGAATAATAAATGAAAATACAGTATTCCCGATGAACACAAAAATTCTTAGTTAATTCCAAGTATTCCCGTTTTTTTAAATCCGTTATTTCCCGGCTGGGTGGCCACCTCTTTCTCGTTTTCTAGAATAGAAAGGTGAGGCAGGGTAGTTTCCCTGACTTTTGCAGGCCCCTGAAATTCCCTGACTTTCCCGGTTTTCCTGGTTTTCTCACCCTGTCGCCACCCTGGTTTATGCTTCTGTATGCAGCTGCATCAATTCTGCAATTGAATTTTACATGTGCAAACACAGTCATGCGATCAGAAGAAATTTAGGACTACAAGAAAATCTGGCAGACGAGAATAGTGCTTCAGAGATAAATTTGGTCATAGAAGAAATTTCCTATTTGAATAAACAAGATGCGATAGTAAAGGTATTATGGTATAAGCAAAAATGGATGAAAACAAGAAACATAGTAAGGCCAAAATCAAACGACACCATTTATAAAACATTCTGGAAGAATTTGAAGCCACTTAAAGTATTTAAATAACTAAAATACTTTTGCTGTAACGTGAGCACTGAGCACGTTTATGAAAAGAAGACGTGGCAAGATTTGAACAGCTGTGATGTGACTACGATGGCGGTGGGGAGAAGCGCCGGACATGATGTTAGTGCCAAAGGGCAAGGGGAAGTAGTGAGAGTGGGTGTACCTGAATCAAGGTTACGGAAACAGCTGAAACCAGCTTCATCGCATAAGTGTCCAGACACAAGTTGGGATTACTACCGAAGGGAAGGCTCGTGAGGGCAGGAAGGGGATTGTTTAACAGATACGTACGTAATGCACCACAGATACCATTGCTTTGATCTTGACATTTGATTAGATCATTTCTATTACCATATAGAGTGGAAATGACATTAAAACTCATTACCTACTGGCTTTATCTCTTACTTCACACAAAAAATAAATAAATATATAAAAATTATAACCCTAGTTGTAAATGTCAAGTTATTCATTTCACCCATCCGTACTGATTTTTAGTTCTGTAGATGTAGAGATAATGTGAATGTAAGAAAAAAATTTATATATTTTTGTATTATCTTTTTTAGCTAGTTTATCACATATCAAAACACATTATAGTATTTACGAACTCACGTGTACAACTACAAGAAAAAGGGGGCACAGGCCGGCAGCAGCTGACGGGGAAGTGAACAACAGGCGAAGGAGAATTGGAGACGGGGGAGCGGAGAGAGAAACAGCAGCAGTGGCGGAATACTTTCAAAGACTTGACAGTTTGATAAGGGTATCTGAATATTAAATGGATGCAACTGTGTTCTTACAACGTGTTTTTGGATGGTTATTGTGTATTGCTGGCAGCAGTCATAGTCAATAGTTTCCAAACACAGGAGAGAGAGAGAGAGAGAGAGAGAGAGAAAAAAAAAAAAAGTTTAAAAACATTCTTCACTAAAATTGCAGTTTATCTGCAATTTTCAATAATCTGCAGCATTCGTCCTCTACTGTACTTTGACAAAAGAAATATGTAAATATTTCACTGACAAACATTTACAGGAAGGAGACAAAAAAAAAACAATGAATTTTAACTACAGTAGAGCCTCGATCTAACGGCAATCCATGGTTACTAAGAATAATGTCGTAGCTGAACTACCAATTTTGATCCATAAAAGGTTCAATATTTTTCACCAAACTGTGTAATTTGATTTAAGTTTGTGTTTAACTGTCACAAATTTTTTAAAAACAATTTTAATGTAATCAGAAATTTTATGAATAAAATTACATCCTAAAACACTATACTCATAATTTCCTTGATTCCAAAAATTGTTTAAATTGTTAATGACACAAAATTCTACAGACCAGATTGAATTCATAATATTCAAACCTAATCAGCTTGGATGCCACATACTTATAGCAAGCAGCACTGAATGCAGGGTACATATTTATGTGGGCTGGTGAGTCGTAAACATATTTTAATCAGATTTCATAGCGTTCGTCTTTGCATTATTTTAATGTAATGTTCATGCTGTTATTTTACCACTATGGACTTAAGAAAACATATTTAATCAACTTTTATTATTATTTTTTTCCCCAGTATTATTTTATTTAAGTGATCTCGCAAACGTGTTTTAACCAATTTTTATAATGATTTTCCTGGCCTTCTTTAAATGCTCTGGACCTGCAAACATACTTGATTTCAGTTTTTAGTCTTGTTTTCTTTACATTATTTGATAGTCGTGAACTATCAAGTTCATTTTTAAGGAATTATATGGTATTCTATTTGTATTTAACGTTATGGTCTCGCTCCCACTTTTATAATGATTTTCAATATTTTATGGGAATATTTTAATTTTTTTATTGCGGAGTAGGAGGGAGAAGAAAAAAATGCTACATACTTCCTATATACATACTTGCCAATTTTTCAAAATTCAAATTACGAAGACAATTACAAATGCTACAATCTCACACTTCACAATATGAAGAAAACTCCATATTCAAATTAATTAAGCATTCTAGTTTGAAGTCTTAAATAACACCACAATAATAACAATATTCAATGGGTAGTACCCATAAAATTAGTCATTATGACAAGTTATTTCAATAATAGGTATGTAACACATGCAAGAATTATATATAAATTAGTTACCAAAAAAACAACTAATATTTCTGTTGTCCTCAACACTTTTCACATTAGTAGTAGGATGTTTTAACAATTTCACCAGAGTTGACAAATCTGTTATTCCACCATGCGCCTACAGACACTACAGACAGTAAATAAAACAGGCAAGCTTTCTCTGCTGTCGTGGAATGTTATCTCTTGGCGGAAGGGAGGAGGACATGGTGGAAGCAGCAGATACATAGCTCATCAAGAGAGAGGGAGAGTGTTGTGCAGATGGACAACAGCACGCGCACATACACACGTGGGCTGGATGCAGGCAGGCAGCAAGCGACCTTGGCAGGCTATTTATAGATCGCTGCAGACAAGGGAGACAAGCCACACCCCCTCCTCCCCCCTAGCTAACCGCCATTCTCTCCTCCATCACTCTCTAGCCAGTGTAAATGTCATCATTCCTCTCTCTCTTCTTTGTTAGCCATGCTTCCTCCCGACCCCTCCTTCCCCCTTGGTCCATCTATCATAGCCTCTCTTGTACTGCTTCACAGTCTTTTATTCCCATGATTATTTTTAAATACTAGCTAGAGACTTAAATTTTTTCCCTGGACCTTGTTGCAAAAATCGTAGTGCGCACAATAAATGAGGGTGCACAATACACAAGTATATACGGTACTATCTCTTCTTTGTCGCACTCATCTTTGAGGTACATTAATAAAAAAAAGTCTTAACTAAGAAAACACACAACTGCTGCAGCTCTGACTAAAAAATGTCGAGTGCCGCCTAGTGAAAGGATGTTCATGGAAGATTACTTCTAAGTAAACTATTCTAGCAAAATCACTTGGGGTGTGCGAATAGTGGTTTTAGTGTTTTGAATAGATTTCAAACTAATATTAAATTTTTTGAATCATTTTCTAATATTTTTTTAATTGTGTTTCTTTAAATTAGGTATATATTTGCCAGAGCATAATCTTGCATTTACAAGGAGATATAGATATCCACTTTGCTTTGTTAATAAAAGTATCAAAATTTAGCAGTTTTTACTGGATAATCTTGAACATTCTTAAAACATATTAGTTTTTGCTACTTTGTACTACTTTGTACCTGTTCTTACAGGAATTTTCTTTTTCCTTTTCCCTTGTAACGTTTGTAAGAAAAAACAAAATTATTTTTTGTACACAAGTGTTTACTTCAAATGGCATAGCTGATCGAGATTACTCGCCTACATGTATAAAATAAAAAGAAAAAGCACTTTTCTGTAATATTTTTAGAAGAATCTTAGTACAGTAGAACCCTCTTTTAGTGTTCCCACTTATAAAGTTTTCCAGGTTATAATGCTACCTTCATTTGGTCCCTAGAACTGATTTGTAATAGAAAATTACCCTGTTATAATGTTTTCCCATTTATAATGTAAACATTTTTTCAGTCCCTTGAGAAACATTATAACAGGGTTCTACTGTAGTTATACAGAAATTTGAAAGCAAAATTAATACGTAGAGTAAAAATACAAAAATTAGATCTTGGTGCACGAGAATGATCACGGTTCAAACTAATTTTTAGTAAAATAACGATGAAACTTGCTACGTGTTTAATATTTAGATACATTTGTAGGGTAGTTTTACAGGAATTTTGAACATTTTCCAATGGCTAATAATATTAGCAAATAAAAGTATCAGTAATAAAAAAAACTTTGCCCATAGGACACTCACATTAACTATTTCATGTTCACAATTTCACAATATTAGTGGTGCATAAAGTTGTAGCATGAACCATCATAAATTCATCCCAACGAATGCCTTGGATCGGTACATTGGTTATGTTAAACTCACAATTGCACACCACACAAAAGGCCGAAAATTATGTTTTCCCACGTTTCTGCCATTTTAATTTGTGTTCCCAGTCTTTGCAACATTGGTAAGGATCCCTAATATATCTTCCTTTCTTTACTTAACGAAAATAATGATTATTAACTTCCCCGCAGCAAACATTTTAAGTAAATAAACAACATTAAATGTAAACAAATGGCGTTACACACCTTTTCATAGATGAATGCGCGGTAACTAAGTAGACGTCTAACTTTCGCTCAGTGTCACTGCCGTGATGCAACACTACCGCCATCTTGTATATATTGAGATGTTCTGTTAACACGCATTACTACACTTCGAGTGCATAAGGTGTATCTGCCCATGTATACCTACGGCGACAAATGTGACGCCACACGTGAATACCGTATTTACCAGTGTAACACCCGCCTCCATGTAAGACCCGCACCCCATGTTGTCAACATACTCTCCTAAATTTTTTTTCTTCACTATTTTGTTTAAATTTAATTTATTTTTGCATAAAAATGTAATGAAATTATACCCCAAAAGTATACACCTGCATACCTTGTTGTTATTATACTCAAATGAAAACATAATATTTTTACTATTTTGTTTGAATTTAATTTACTTTTGCGTAAAAACGTAGTGTAGCACCACGTGCGGCATGTTGGAACAAAGATGGCAATGGCTGGCTGCGCGGAACACGGGCGATCGATCGATGGCAACGTATGCTGCACTCTACTGCTGCACTCTACTTCTACAAACTGTAAATGAACACGCTCAGCCACGCTGTACTGTGGCGCATTCTGACAGAGCCACGACTTCTCGGCCTCCGCGCTGTACTGTGGCACATTCTGACGGAGCTACGAAACACTATCTCGGTCTCCGCGCTGTACTGCATCACATTCTGACGCTGCCACAAAACACTATCTCTGCCTCCGCGCTGCTTGTACGTGCGTAGATGCTTGTTCATTGGGCCAAACAAGTCAAATAATGCATCGTCAATCAACATCGTTGTAATATGCAGACGTTTTTAGAATAAAACAATTCACTAAATGGCATGATGCTGGCTTGGCGCATCTCAGCATGGCCCGGCGCTGCTTAGATTGCTGGAGTTTGGCACGTTCCGGAAGGTGGCCATGGCATCACGAGCTGTACGCACGGTACATCGGTACAGGGCGTGGGCAACGGTAATGCCGGTGTTGTGTATTTACAACTAATAAGCTACAATCTGATGTTATATTGCGTACACTTATGTATTTCCTTTGTAACAAATGCTTGCAACAGTCTGCAATGTATAGCAAATCCCATTTTTTAGGCCTCACTTTCCATTCAAAACCTTGATTTATGTGTATGACCCGCACCCCACTTTTCAATTTGGTTTTTTGGAAAAAGGGTGCGGGTGGTACATGGGTAAATACGGTATGTAAATAGTTACAGTATATATTCATGTATAGTGCGCACCACAATTTTCGCAACAAGTTTCAGAGTATAAAAATTTTAAGTGCCTTGCTAGCATGTAAAAAAATTATGGGAGTAAGAGAGAGTGTAGCAGCGCGAGGGAGACTCTGATGGCCGGGCCAGAGTGGAGGAGGGAAGGAACCATGGCCAACAAATAAAAGAGAGAGGAAAGATGACATTCAAACTGGCTAGAAAGTGACGGTGGTGAGGATGGCACCGAGCCAGAGGGGGAAGGGGGTGTGGCTTACCTATTCCTTTTCCGCAACTATCTAAAAATAGTCTGCCAAGGTCGCTTGCTGCCTGCCTCCAGCCAGCTCACGCGTGTGTGTGCACAACACTCCCCCCAACCCTCTCTTGCTGTGCTGTGTCTGCTGCTTCCAGCATGCCCCCCTCTCCCCCTTCCTTAACGAGGTAATGTGCCATGACAGCACAGCAAGCTGAGTTTTTTATTTACTGTTCAGCCAAAGCTGAAAAAGTAAGGGCCAGGAATGCACGTGGGGTTCGTACAAGCAGAGAGCTGTGTAACCCCAGCCACCACCTTGCCTTGCCTTGCCTTCCCTCTTCCCAAGAAAGATAGCTGATCATAAGACATCCAAATGAACTTATATTGCTTTCGCCAGCCATCCACTAACTTTTCTGCCATGTCAAACAAAAACAATAGGGTTTTAGCAATGACAGTTACAGCAGCGATAAAGGGGGAAAGGGGAAAAAAAGGAAGAGGAGTAATGACGGAGAAACCAGGCTGCGAGAACATTCTCTTTCTGCCTCCCACTCTTGACACCCGCCAGTTTACGACTATAACTCCGCCTCCCCTCCCCTACATCATTTTCTTAGGGTTGTACGAATATGGATTTTTCCTTAACGAAATGAATATTTTTCCTTGATATTCGTGAAGAATGAAACGAATACGAATAAGAATTTTATGCACTTTTAGTCTTCATGAATGTTTAACGAATAATGTAAAATAAAAGTTATTTAATTTACTAAACACTGAACAGTAGTACAATGCATTAATATACATACATAGATTTTTCTAAGTACAGGTAAAGACAAACTGATTTACCTCAATCTTTCGAGTGGTAAAATGGAAAATAGCTTAGTTAGCCTAAGTTTTCCCGCCTAAAAGTTTTGTTTTTTAAATTTCCTTAGCTCTCACTCATTTACATCTAGGTTAATAAATCCAGTTTAAAAGGTTTTGTTGAAGAAAGGTAACCCGCATATAACTTAAATAATAATGGACATTTATTTAAATTACACATATAATTTTACGATACTCACAAAAAAAAAATAATTTTGAGCTTCCCAAGATAATAAAACCTTAACCACATGCCACACATGCTCTTCCAAGTACGTGCACCCAATCCTACGTACTGCTTGGGTTATACCCTGTACGTTCAACCAATCATCTGTTCGGGCTTGTACTTATCCAGAGCCGCTGTTCTAACTAAATACTATGCCCCACAATTATAGCAGCCATCTTGTAAAACCTTAACAGCATTTTACTGACCAGCACGATTATTACGTTACTTTCAAGAGCAAAATCTGTAGATGGCTAATAAATGTTGCAACCTAAAGCAAGTTTAGTGGATTTAATGATTAATTAATCACCGAGTACTTGTCACAGTTAATCAAAGCAGCATTAAAATGTGTGGAAAGGGTAACATCCATTGGGAAAGACGTAATGAAAATGGAAGTGCCACTAGTCATTGGTTTGTGCCTGTGTTTACATTGGCAGCGTGATCTGATTGGCAGTTGAGTTAATGTTATTGAAAATCAGTGGAAGTGTTATGAGGTACATTATTTTTGCATATATATTGAATTTAGTGTGTATTAAAGTAGATATGATAAAGTGGATATGAACTGCGATAATTTTATTGTCGGGCAAGATGGCTTTTACAAATATTGGCATGCCAATAAAGTGAAGAGCGTTAAATTTTGAAGAAAAACTAATGATAATATCGGAAATGGAAGCAAATCCTACGGTTATTTTCTTTAAAAAAAAAAAAAATGTTTATTGGTTGAGAATTCCATCTACACTGATTTTGTTAAAACATCTTCCCCTCTATGAAGTTTTCCGTGTTAAGAATTTTTTTTTTGCATTTAGTTCCCTGTGAAAAAAATTCAAAAGAGTTTAACTATAGCTTTGGTTGCTTAAGTTTGCGGAATTTGGAGTACTGTATCAAAATACCGTAGGTTCGTTAATTGATTTAATTTTGCAGTAAAATTTGAGATTGTATTTACCATAATTTGTAAAAACGGGAGATTTGTGTTGAGTGGGATTTAGTTAACGATAATTTTTGTTTTCGATAAGCTTTCGAATATCAAAATTGTTACTGAAATAAATAATGCAATATTCGAATTCTATATTTGCACAACCCTACCTTTTTTTAGAATAAAAGTGCACACTACACACAAGTAAATACAGTACGTTGTAAATATTCATGAATGTCAGTTCTTTTACTTATATTTATTTTAACCTTTAAATATCTGCGAAAACAGTAAAATCAGTTAATTATATCATGCTAGTAAGTATATACAAGACTTGTTATCACGTTAGATTATTTTAAGAAATTGTTTAAAAAATTCACTATTTGGAATTGCTTGAATACTTCGAAATTGGGAATCTGGTATTAGTTTTTTGAATTCACATTTACTGTTAGAAAAATATTCAAAATTTCAAATATCTGCACAACCCTAAAAATCACACAATAAGTTTACTCCGAAAAGAACATATTACTTTGAACGAGTCAGAAGAAAATGTAAGCCTAAGTAGTAAGGTTAACTCTGCAAACGGACTCAAATAAAACATGTCGAAACAACCACTTTCATAAACTGCGTGGAACCAAAGTGAATTTACAAAAACTTACTAGGTATAATCTACTTGGGAGTAATGATCCAGTGATCAGAACTAGTACAGAGTCATTTGAAGCTTAATTGTTATGTACAAGCGTACACATTTTCTACTCCAGACTTCTTTTCCAAAAAATATACCGCAATCTGAATCTGACATGGAGTTTACTTTTAACGCACGCTTTCTTGTTTTTCCTATGCTATGGGCTATCTACACTGCTCGGGAACAGAGCTGACCTGAGTTGATCAGGTGAAGAGATAGAGTTAAATTGCGGGCCATTAGAACATATTCGCACAAGGTTCTTGCTCAGTTTTAGAGTATCGTCTACTCTAAGTAGATAGGGTAAGGTTCACGTAAATGCCTACCGAGGCAGCAAATGACAATCATTGTTTATTACAATATTAAAAAAAGGGCAATCTTAAAAAATAAACACGTTTTCATAATTCAAATTGTCTGCCTGCACGAAGTTTACAAAAAACAACAAATTCCGTTAATATAATTACTACTATCGTACAACTGTACAAACTGTACAATAGAGACAATTTCCTTACAGCTTCCAGAAAAATTGTACAAGTTGGCAAGTATGCATCTATGTCAATTTAGCAAGTGCTTTGAAACACAATATACGCAACAAAGTATAGTTCATGCAATTTAAGTATATTTTACTTGCAATCCCACTAACCTGTACTCCAAATCTGAAAATGCAGGGTAGCAAAACACTTTCTTTGACTGATCCATCTCTTTACTATACTGCAACCACGACACAGTTTGAAGGAGTTCCAAACGCTTTAACTCAAGTTCTTTCACTGGATCCACCAATACAGATGGGTTTCTTATCTCTTCCGGTTCTGCAAATACACATTTCATCACAATGTTTATTATACAACAACTAAAATTATCTCTTAAAAAGGTACTTAAGTGAAACCTCATATTTAAGTTCTCTTTATTTACGTTTTCCCGGAATTTGCACTGTTTTCTTTCTGTCTCGTTTGATTGCCATTTAGTGCAATGTTAAATTTTCTGCATATTACCGTATTTACTGGCATATTTCTCCCACCTTTCTTACTTGATTTTAATGCAAAAATTTCAGGTGCATGAATTACGCCAGGAATGGTAGAGAAACAGGAGTTGACACGAAAATTAGGCCTAGGCCTACATTATTTACCAGTCGTATCTCGACAGTTTGCAACTTCATTATTACTTAAAATCACTACAGGCACAACATAATGGATATTTTTTTTATTTATTAAAGGGCTGTTTGCAATTTCTTACCTTAAACCACATCTTTGTGATCGGTTAATAAATGGCTGGCACAGCGCAAATACAACAGAGAACCACGCTGCGCCATTTTTTTACGTCTCAACATGGCCGCCAACAAGGAATTAAAATAAATATTGATTGTCACATTTACATCGCACAGTGTAAATTTTAATCAAAAAAACATATTAAAATGACGAAAATTGAACCAGCACGTCAATTCACACACAATTATAAATTGACTAACACATCACCAGTGGCTACTTCCAAAAAAAACTGTCTATTTACACAGCACTTTTTGTAGCTTCACTCGTCACTATCGCCATCGCTGTCACCGTTTGAAGAGCTGCTGTGACCTGAACTTTGATTGTCCCACACAAAATCATCCAGCTTCTCTGTTGCCGTGTTCCTCAGCATAAGCTATCACTTTTAGTTTGGATGCAGCAGTGTTGCTGCTGTTTTTACCCATTACCGTACACACTCTGTAAACACGGTATATCGTAACGGAAACTTAACCAATTGCTTTTGTGGAATTCGAAACAACACGTGCAGTGACTGTCAACTGTCTACTGGCGGCAAAGCGTATGGCGCGCCTGAGTTTGTGTGCACGCGCAGCACAGGTCAATAACCCCGTGACCTTGGAGTGTTCTCACCGAACAGCGGACAGAGTGGGATCGATAAATAGCAGCTGCGCTCGGCCGGCAGACTGGTGGCATGTACACGTGTTAACATGGTCGCCAGATGCTGCTACGTCACGAAAATCCTGCCGCGTGAAATATGCAAGGAATATTTTTTCCCGCATTTTGGTGCCTTAAATTAGGGTGCATGAATTATGCCATGGCGATAAATATGCCAGTAAATACGGTATGTACTTCATAAAAATTTAATTTTTCCCACTGTTTACTTTTCTCTCCACCCAATGATAAAATATAAACACAAGATGTCAGAGTCACAAATGGCAATGAAAGAAACTGTAAACATGTTTGAAACAGAACAGAAAAGAAACACAACCACACACAAGTCAGTGATCATTTGCAAAGCTATAGAAGAATGACCATGACTGCATGTAATGCTTGCACTCATGGCACAATAAATCCAAGATGGCAGCAAGAGAATTGCAGTTGCTAGTGTTATCAATTGTCTCGAACACTTCTGATACCTATTTTCACGGTGGAATCATTGAGCTCTCGACGTGCGTTCGTTAGTCTTTGATTATAAATGCAAATAGTAGGTACCGTTAACCTAAAATTTAAAATAAATGTTTGATAAGTTTTTATTGTAAACAGCTGTATTTTAAAACCATTTTAATTGTGATTCAATGTGTTCAAATGATTATAGAATAAAATAATGAGAAAAACCTGAAAACATTTTACATGTAACAAAAAATTTAAAATCATTAAGTGTGACCAATTCTTGGGAACATGTGCTGATCTGACTGAAAAATTTTCTATTCCTATCCAAACGCTAACTTTTACTGTCGTAATGTGTGATAGCATTGCAAAATATTTAAAAATGCAGAACAATGTAAACAAAGCGATAAAAAAAATAAGACCTCTAATATTTTTTAGATGTTCTCAAGTGATTTCGTATGTGCCAGTGTTGCGAATCTTCCCATTAACAGTAGTTTCATTTCAATTTTTTGTAACTTACACTGTACAAAATTGTATGTAACAAAATATGATAAATGCATTGCTTGCATGCATAGTATAATTTTGGGGGTTTTACAGCATGCAGAAAATAAATACGTATTTGTTATAAGTTCTTAAAAACCAAATTTCAATAAAAGTTAAGAAACTAACATACTGTTTACACTTGATTACTTGCATAATCATGGAATGAATGCTCTGGAATCGATGTAATGGACGTATCATACAATAACAGCCCCATTTTGTTTTTGTTCTTTACTCTGTGAATCTTTTACAACACACACAACATACTGCTCTGAATTAAATTGTATATGTACTCAGTTATGAAATACAGAGGTCCTAAATCACATATATCCTACACTGGTGTAATGTGTCTCTAAGCAGCCTGGTGTATTTGGTATCTATTTTCCTGTTGCTGGATAGCCATGTCGAGTTCCTAATTACAACCATCGGAGAGTACATTAATTGTGATTGAAAGCACAAGTCGTTTTATTTCAGTTCCTCGGGTCGGTTTATTCCAGTTTATAACAAAGGTTTTTCACAAGATACAGCACCTTGTACAATAAGCTTGCCAACAGTTAAAAAAGAAAAAAAAAAAACTGAATGCTGACGCAAGTTAGCTGTTAGCCCGAGCTGTCCCATCTGAAATGTTCCCAGAGTGTATTCAGCACAAAAAAAAAAAAAAAAAAAAAAAAAACCACTGTATCTGTCCAACCTCACTTGATACAAAACTCAGTTTCCGTTACCACTAGAATCAACAAGTGTCCTCATTATTGCAACCAACTAGACTGTTCCAATCTCGTCGGAGACGACTTCACTTGTCTCGGCCACACACCCACCCCTTTCGAAGTCACCGGCTAGATGACCGTCTCACATTTTACAACCACCAACTTAAATTTCGTGCCCTCTGGCACCAAACTTTGCTACCCCAGCGTGTCACTACCAACCACCCTCAGCCAGGGCAAAACGCTCCCTTGTGCCAGACCACCCTTACAAATTACTCTGCTGCCCCACGGCTAGTCATCTTTACATTGCTTTACAATAAGATACTGACTATACTTAGTTTAGATACAGTCAGTTCCCTAGAGAGGTCCCAAAACAGTGATTACACTACATTTAGCTTTTCGACATCAAGTATTAAAGAAAATTCCTTGTGGATGAAGAAAACAGTTCCTCCCACCTGGGTACTACTTGTTTGACGTCACAAGACTCCAAAAATTCCAGATTCGCCGTTCAGCCAATCATCACATTTGTGACCATATTTGGCGAGGCTCCCTTCAGCCCAGTCTTTGCCGACGCCAGAATGTCAGCCATCCTAATGATCATCACTTCCTCCCAGACACAGCAATTTAAATAAATGCTACTAAACTTTAACAGGTGCATAACACAAAAAAAAAAGTGATTTAGATAATCTTCAGGAAATTAGATGCTGCTTTGTTTGATACCAAAGTGATATGGCTCCTTTAAATTTAGTGTGATGTTACAATAACAATATCCTTATTAAAAAAATAATCTTCAAATATCTAAACTTCACAACAAACTCTTACCGAGACAAAATCTGGCCACCTGGTACACAAACACACAAAAAAAGTGTTGCAATATACTAGATGAACAGATTCATGTGCAGTTTAAATCAAAATAGTTAAATTTACATTTATCAACATAATTTAAGCAAGACTCACTAAAACTAACAATAGGCTAACTCTGTGTTTAGCACATACAATAGGCAGTAACATGTATCCATATACAGTAATAAAAAAATATAATAGAGACCAGGTGCCCATCCACCTTACACTGGCAATGCCGATAAAAGACAATCAGTTCACTGCAGGGTTCATGATTTACATTTGATGTTTGTTTCAAACAAGCTAATTTACAGTTGATAGTGAGCACCATGCAAAAGGGATAGGTCAGCGTAATTCCACACGGGAGGAGGGAGAGGTAGCAGCCATCCAGGACGTTGCTTGGCTTCAGAATGAAAGTGGGAAAGTTTTTTTACTGCCTCGTACAGTGAGGCATATGATAAGCAGATGGGTATTTATAAGCATTTCTTCGAGGTTGTTAGCAGCAAGTTATGTTCTTAGTTCTGTTGTGTTTATTACTATGCTTAAATGAACAAAAATTAACAATACAGCAGCAGCTGCTACCTTGTAAGGGAGATAAAGGCTACATAGCCGAACAAAAAATTCAAATAAACTCTTCACCCCAGACAAACCCACCGCGCCAGTTTTGTATTATAAATAGAAAATCCATAAACAACAATGGCCACCTCCAGGATGCCCCATACAGTAGAACCCTGTATTAACATTCCCGCATATAACATTTTCCTGCATATAACATCACTTTTCTTTGGTCCCACCATTTTTCCATAAAGCATAATGCTTTCATTTCCTGCTTATAACAAACACTGATATTTTCATTTCCTGCATATAACATCACTTTCTTCTCAGACATTAACCACAACTCAGGTAAAATTTTTCTTAACTGTATTATTTTAGATAAGATAACTAAGCTGTAGACTAAAAAAATCTGTAAACAGCAAATTAATGTCTGGGAATGTATCATAAGTGTACGTTACAGTGACATTAAAGACTGTGATCCTGAAGATGACGATCATGTACCTACAGAAGACAAGCGGGAAAGCCTCAATTATACACACAACGCATGTATTAATCATGTTTCTGATGGCACAGTAACTATAGACTCATTTAATCTCATTATAGATTTATTTACTGTATATAAACTATCAAATTTTGAGTTACTTTTGTGTAATATCCATTTATTGAGTGTAAAAATATTGATTCCTGCTAATAACATTTTCCTGCATATAACAATTTTTTTCACAGGTCCCTTGAAAAAAGTTATAACAGGGTTCTACTGTAGTAGCTAGTATTGGCAGCCACACAGAAAAAATCTCTTCACTTGTTGACACACACCCTCAACCCTGGGTATAGCAGCTACCAATCCTATGTAAAGGACACTGATCATTTTCTACAACAACACAAAAACCTTGACAAAAATTCCACAAGATTCTACC
This sequence comes from Medauroidea extradentata, assembly GCA_003012365.1. Lineage (NCBI taxonomy): Eukaryota > Metazoa > Arthropoda > Insecta > Phasmatodea > Phasmatidae > Medauroidea > Medauroidea extradentata. The sequence goes on from PNEQ01123395.1 coordinate 19,247, forward strand.
GCCGCTATAATACCACCCAAAGTCCAAGAAAAATCCTTTTCCCCGATTACGGAATGAAATTTGTTGTTTATCAATGCAAATGCACATTATAATAAGTTCCCGACTGCGCAAATGGCTAGTTACGATGCCAGACAGCGAGCTGGCAACGTCGCAAGCCAGCGAGTTGGCAACGCCGCATGAACATCCGGTACAGATGCTGACTGCCGCGGGTTATTGTTTGTTCGGATATTGTGTGCACGTGGTGTTTCTGGTTTTGGATACGTTTTGTTATATTACTGCTCTTTGATTTTGGCTTTTACTTCGGTTTTTCGAGTTCAGATTGCAATTGGATTGACTGTATTGATTGTTGACGACCTACTTACACTATTTTTATTGGATTACGATTTTATTTACGATTTGGACTTCAGTTTTGCTTTTGATTTGTTGACGACCCATGCACGCACCTTTGATTACGATTTTGGATTAATAATTTCGGGAAATGAGTGGAAACTAACGTAACACGTTAACTCTTAACCAGAAGTTCGCGATTATTAAAGAAATAGAGGATAGGAAACTCTCGAAGACCGAGGTAGGGCGGAAGCACAAACTAACGTCGTCGAACCTGTTCACGATTTGGAAAAACAGAGAAGCGATTGTGAATGCAGTTGAAAAGGAGGACAGCAATGTGAAGGGTAAAAGCCTCAAAGGGTCAACCCATGCCAATCTCGAGAAGGCAGTTTTTGATTGGTTTGCCCAGCACAGAGCCCAAGGTGTACCAGTCAATGAGCCGATGGTGCTACAGAAGGCCGACATGTTTGCACTACGGATGGGACTGGAGGATTTTAAGGCGTCAAAAGGGTGGCTGGACCGCTTTAAGAGCCGCCACAACATCACCCTTCACAAAATCTGTGGCGAAAGCGATGCTGTTCCCGAGGGCTATGTTGACAACTGGCTGCCAGTGCTTCAGGGCATCCTGAGGCGCTACAAGCCCCAGGATGTCTATAATGCAGACGAAACTGGTATATTTTTCAACCTAATGCCAAATCGGACGCTTGCGGTTAAGGGGGACCCATGCAAGGGTGGAAAGAGAAGTAAAGAACGTCTCACTGCCTTACTTTGCTGTAATATGGATGGCAGTGACAAAATGAACCCACTTGTGATCGGGAAGTTCAAGAACCCACGCGCATTCAGGGGCACAGAACTTTGCCGTGCCTTTATGACTTTAACAAGAAGGCCTGGATCACGTCGGCAATGATCACGAAGTCGGTTCCTGTGTTTGACGCCCGCATGGGTAGCAGGGACCGTAAGATAGTGCTCTTCGTCGACAACTGCCCCGCCCATCCCGACATTGAAAACTTGACGAACATCGAGCTGGTGTTTTTACCACCCAACACGACAAGCGCCCTCCAGCCCCTGGACCAGGGTATAATTAAGGCCTTGAAGGTCAACTTCTCAAACAAGCGTACTGCCAGTGTCGTGTTAGATCTGGACCTGGGGCGGGGAAACAAGAAGAGGGATGTATTCAAGGCAATGCAAGCCATCAAAGCATCGTGGGACAAGATCACCCAGGAGATTATCCGCAATTGCTTCCGGCATGCCCACTTCATTGTCGACGAAGTCCCCTCCCTCCCTTTGCCCGCCGCCACTGACTTTCATGACTATGTTGACGACCCAATGGAAATGGAGGCCGAACAACAGCCCGGGACGTCTACCCAGCAGCAGCCCGGGACATCCATTCAACCCCAACGCCAGCTGTTACCACAACCCGGCACCTCTTCACATAGTGGCTACATTCCACCATGCAACGATGCCACGTGGAAAAAGATAGCCCCAGACTGCTCCTATGAGGACTTTGTGCCGCCAACGGGGTTGCAGTGTGGGGCGAATGCTGTGACGACGATTTTGTTCGCGTGCCCGAGTCGCCGGACGAGGGGGAGGAAAGCGAGGAAGAAATAAAACTGCCTAAGCCTTCCAGGGAGGCTTGCCTCAACGGGCTAAAGGTGTTGGAAGATCTTGTAGATAACGACCCTAATCCAACACCGGAATTGGCTCAGAATTTGGATTTCTTCCAGCATTATGTAGCGCAGGCGGTTTCCAAGTAGAAGCAGGCCTCAATCAAAGATTTTTTTTAAAAATAAATTAGGCTTATGTATTTAAATGAATAATAAGTGTGTTTAAATTTTCCATGCAAGTATGCCAACGTAATAACTGCAGGATTGAAATGACATCGCCTGGTGTAATATCATAATATGCGTTACTCTGCTGCAAACTGTGCCATGTAATGCTGTTGTTTCAAAACTAAATCTAACTTGTTTGTGAATATTTACGCGTGCCTTTCGAGTACTGTTTTTTTTTTTTTTTTTTAATTTTTTCTGTATACGGACATACACGCTGTGCAAAATTATAAATTCCCGTGTGTTCACAAAAAATTTACTCCCCCCTCATTATTTCGTTTCTATTAATTCATGTGAACATTTTAAGAGGATTTCCTACCTGTGCTCTAAATGTGTAAATGAGTGGGGGAAATTCGTCAAAGAGTGCTGTCATGTAAAAAAGCCCACCGAATCTGTTAAGACATGACTATAGAAAAATGCATTGGGCTTCCCTAGACTTTCCGCAAAAAAAAATAATAATAAAAAATTAGTCGTCGCTTGAAGTCCCATAGAGAAATGTATCCTTTCACCAAACTTCATTACAGCAGCTGTAGGTATATAAACAATCAATTTATTGCGTAAACTTAAGTTTCTTGTGTATTGTTTATTCTTGTAGTGTGTACCCATTTATATAGAATTTTAAAAATATATATTTCATTGTATAGCATAAAGATATCATATGTCTATTACACTGCTATCTCGTGCTATAAATACTGGTGACGGGCACGGGCTGTATGACGCGACGTAAGAAAATGCGGTGTGGCAGCATCTGCCTCCTACCGTTCCGTGCTGTCTGTGATAACTAACTGTACTCCGCCTCCCAGACGCCTCTTGTCACATGGCTAAGCGACTGGTGTAGGAGGGGTGGCTGGCAGACTTTCTCCCCTACCCCACCCAAAGTGTGTTGCACACTGCGCAGTACGCACGATCGATACCAGCCACCCACTCTTGCCGGCAGCTTGCCTACAGACATGCATGCACCCACACACATTCTCTGCCACCGCCCGTGTACTACAACACTTTTGACCTGGTGAGCGACGTAACATGGTGCGTGTGTAAAAAGTTGTTATAGAGTTGTGTCTGGAGGGATGAAGTAATTATTTACGTGAAAGTATGCTACATTAATTTGAAACCCTGATACAGCTGTTCTCATATCATTGTAGTGTAATACACACACTGTGTAAAGTATAAATATTTATGCGTACATAAATAAGCACGGCCTTGGAATGTACATTTTTCTTCGTCTGCAAATATCGTTACCATCTTTATTAACATATGTTACCATCTTTGTTAACATAAGTTACAGTAAAACCTCCTTAATTGAAAGTGCTCGGAACCCAAAATTTGGACTTCGAATTTAATTGCTATGCGCGAGCATAGTAAAGAGCGTTGCCCCCCGCCCTTTTTTTTTACCACTCACACACACACACTACATACAAAAGTGGTCAGCAACTGCGCAGTGGCAGCCCCTGGCAACGCACCAGGCAATAATACCAGATAACCTACCACATGACTCATCCCGTCCTTCCGCCACCCCTTTCCCCCCTACTGATTCCGAAGACAGAGAGCGATAAAGGGAGCAAAAAGCTGAGTTCAGATGCCGCCAACAGCCGGCAACTGTAAACAAACAACTGTGTATGTTCTCTACCCTCCCCCTTAATCCCGTCCTGCCATTCTCTAGCTTTAACAATGGCGTGCCGGCAAATGTCATTTCAAGGTCTGTGGAGAAATTTCCGCACAGCTTATATTGTTTATCGATCGCGCAATGCACAGCATCCTTGGTCATATACTACCAAGAGTTAAAAGGGTAGTGGGAGGAAGGGGGGAGATAAGGAGTAACTCCATGCCGCGCTGAGTTGAGTCATCAGGGCTAGCGGACCACTTGGCACGCACACTGTTGCCATACCTCCGCTGACCCGTAGCCAACATTTGACGCGCTGCACACGTTACTTGCAATATTTATGATTCTGAAATTTTATGGGGCACTTTTCTCAACATATTGACGAATAATAAGCGTAACTTTGTGTATATTTTAAGTACATATATGCTTCGAATTACATAACTGGGGGAATTTAGAACTAACCAAACTTCAAAGCATGCAAAATCCTATCCTTACGTTCAGGACCGAATGATGGCTTCGATTTAGTATATAGCATTTCGAATTAACAAGGTTGTACTCAAATATTTCATTTATACATGTTTGATTTTCCCCTACGAAGCTTCCACAAAAATACTCATCAAGGCGACTCGCGGCCGTATTTACTTTTGTGGGGCGGGGAGAAGGGGTGTTCGCACACCCCGTCTAGGGTGTACGTGTTTCGGAAGCTGTATATTCATCAAAACAAATACATACTATGTATTTCATTTTAGAAATGTGTTATTTTTATGATAAAAGATGATACAGCTGACTAACAATATAACTGCTATTTTGATGCAATTTTTGGGGTTTTGGAGGGTCAAAATTGCGTGATCTTTTGCTTAGTTGTCTGGTAGTAGGTCACGTTTGGAACATGGCCCTCGTAGGTTGAAGAACTTAAGGCGTTGAAAGTAGTGCAGCCAGAAGATGTGTTGAAATTTCTGGTTCGAGTGGATCAGGTTTATTATTACGCGCGTAGATACAGCTCTCTGCGCTAATTGCACCGAGATAGGACACAAGGTGTCTGGTCCCTTTGGTTGAGCATTGTGATAGGCCGTGTTTTCGGTGTCACCGTCCGGGACATGTTAGCTCTGTTTGCCCGGTAAACTGAAGCATGCCCTTCATGGATGTTTGACAAAGGACAAGTCAGGCGAAGGTTGCCTAGCGCGTGTTGATTGCTTCGTTTCCACGCAATGTCAGGGCGAGGAGCGAGTTGCTCTCATGGACACTGGGGGCTACATATTCGTTCATTCGAGTGAGCTTTTGGTCTACCTTGTTAGAGAAACATCGTTTTTTGAAAACAAATTATGCGAGTCTTTAGTTCTTCAGTCTGGTGTGGCAAACTGAGAAATTGTTTGTTGTTCTTGTTCAGCGTTGTTACACTTCAAAACATCTCGGTTCTCGTGGACGTTCTGATTTTGGGTCCTGGAGAATCTGGATGCGGATGTGATTCCAGGCTTAGACTTTCTAGGACATTTGCACGCGGCTGTGGATGCATATGGTAGGTGTTTGATTTTCAAATTTGCCCCTACTGTCCCTTGTAAGATGATATCTTGTGTAGCTCGTTTGTCAGCGTCTTGTGGACGCGTGGTGGTGAGTGACGCGTCACACGCTGTGTGTTCAACAGGTGTTGTACGAGTACCGTGATGTCATTATGTCCAATATTGGATGGTGTGACGTTCTCCCTTATAGATTCACGGTTATTGATGATGTTCCGGTGCACATGGGATTTTATACATTGTCGCGCCGCCAAAGTTGGAAATTATGAGAGGAGTGG
>PNEQ01123395.1:24891-35037 GCA_003012365.1 Medauroidea extradentata
TATATATATATATATATATATATATATATATATATATATATATATATATATATATATATATATATATATATATATATATATATATATATATATATAAAAGGTAAAGTTACCGCCTAGTCATGAATGTGTTTGCTGTGAATCGTAAAATTTGTCTAGTAGATCCGTTTTCATCTCCAACTGTGGATACGGCCCCCATTCAGTATTTAGGGAAGGCAGTGATTTTTTCTACTATAGACCTTAACTCCAGCTTTCACCAGTGTCTCCTTCATACGGATAGCTGAAAGTACACTGTGTTTTGTATGCAATGGACACAATTCGAATTTAACCGAATATTAACGGGAAGAGTGTTTTGGAACGCAAGCTTTGTCCAGAGTTCTGGACTATGTGTTGTCAGACCTGAAATTTCGCTATGTATACAATTAAATTGATGATATAATTGTATATAGTAATTTGTTTGAGGAGCACTTGGTGCACCTTAGGAAGGTTTTAGGTCTTTCGCGGAAGGCCGGATTGACTGTGAATCCGAAAAAGGTCAGGTGGGCCTCTACATCCGTTAAATTCCTGGGTTACGTGCTGTCGGAAGGTCGGTTGATGACGGACCCTACTCGGGTAAGCCCCATTGTGAGCTTCCCCTGGTCCTAGTCAGTGGAAGGAGTTTCGTGCTTTATCGGTATGATGAGGTACTACGCTCACTTTATTCCTAAGTTTGTGGAACTTGCTGCTCCGCTGAACTTGTTGAAGCGGAAGAATGTGCCGTTCGTTTGGGGGGAGTCACAAGAGCAGAGTTTTGAGAAATTGAAGACAGGATTCCCCGCCCCTCCGGTCCTTCGTTTACCGGATTTTGATCAACGGTTTGTGTTAAATGTTGACGCCTCCAGTGTGGCTCTGGGTGCGGTTCTCGGTCAGGTGTGTGGCAGCGAGGTGCTACCGGTAGCCTTCGCTAGTCAGGCCCTGGCCGAGTCCGAAAGGCGGTTGAGCGCCTTCGAGAAGGAGGCTCTGGCTTGTGTGTGGGGGAAAGGCAAGTTTGATTCATACCTGAGAGGAGTTGAATTTGATCTTTGTACGCATAATCAGGCGGTGTCCTGGTTGTTAGGCCACTCCAATGACGTAGGGAAATTGGGGAGGTGAGCGTTTAGGTTCTTGAAGTATCAATTTGTCGTCAGGCATGTCTACGGGACGAGCAGCGTGGTGGCGAATGCGCTGTTGTAGATGTTTAGTCCCGAGGACTATGCCTGCAATACTGAGGATCTTTCAGGATTGTGTTCTGCCTAAACCACTCATCCTTCATTTTAAACTCGATTACAGACTCTGCAGGAGAATGATGACTAGTGTCAGGAGCTGGTGAGACGACTGGAACAGGGGGAGGTTGTCCCTTATTCTGTATGTGGTGGCCTAGTTCAATATGTAGGTCAACGGGTTAGGGTGCAGCGTTTGGTAGTGCCTGCAGGGTGTCGTGGTGAATTATTATCCTATATTCAAGATTCTCCCTTTGGGGGGCACCAGGGTGGTGCTGGAACGTTGCGAAAGCAAAGTTCACGTTTCTATTGGTCAGGTATGTACAAAGATGTTCTGGAGTATGTGCGTAAGTGCGATCTGTGTCATAGTTGAAAAGCGTCGCGGAACAGTAAGGTCAGTTTGTACACGTTTCTGATGTTTTCAGACCACTGGTTCATTCTTGTAAGGGCTTTACTTATATTTTGATTGTTCTAGATTTCTTCAGTAAGTTTGTGTTACTGATTCCGCTGTATGTGTAGCGAGAGGATTGCTGCCGTAGTGCGCGCTCTAACCGAGTGGGTGTGGGCGTCCTTTGGCCCCCCAGTAAATTTTAACGAGTCGTATTTTTCCTCGACTGTGCTTAGGGACGTGTGTTTTTGTTGGTCAGTGCACCACTACACGTCAACACTAGACCTACGATTTTACGAACCCTCGATAACTCGGACCTCGATGTCCTAAACTTCAGATAACTCGGACAGAATTTTTAAAAAAATTTTAATAATTTTTAATTAATTATTTCTTGGTTAAAAGACATAAAAAATCGTTTCTGCTGGATTTAAATTAATCACATTATATTTTAGAACAGTATTAAACTTTATAACGTACTCGTCCATCCCTACTTAGTCTTTAATAATCCCACAGTAAATATCTGGCAAGTTCCGTGTGGTAAAATGTTGTTAGCAAGGCGCGCGAGGCGCGAGTAAAGATGCAATGCAGCAGGCCGACCTCTCACTTCTTTATCTTTCCTCCCTCTTCGCCATGCGAGCCAGGCATGCACGTGTCTCGTAAACAAACATTTCAGTGTGGTGCTTGTGAAATGACGGTAACTACGGGTTACAATGACACATAAACGGAAAATTATTTTGTTCTGGTATGTGCAATGAATTCTGGGCTGCAAAACAAATTGTTCCGGACATTAAAGAAAAATTAAAAATCATTGCTTGGTATTGCGATGTAGAAAAATTGGTGAGAGGGTTTTACGCCCCTTTAACAACAATGTTTTCAAGAGCCGATGTGGGTGGTGAAAGAACAACACAACATCCATGCCCAAGCCGGACACGATGAGTCACGCTCGCTGGTTAATGGTGCTCTGTTGATAACGTAAAGGCGTCTGTAGAGTTGTAACGTTTTAAGCGTGAATCGTATTTGTTTATAAACTACTTCACGGGAAATAATAGCATACATGTAATGGACCGTAAAATGTAAACGTCTTATGCGGGATAATTTTAAACGATTTCATTGAGTGACGCACATGAATGGACTAACAAGATTTTGTTGTCTTAATTTTTCCATGTTTACTATACACCGACAAAATCTTTTTCTTTATTTTAGAAGAAATGGTCACGTTATGAATGAGTAAATATAGAAAAAATGTACATTTGTTATATTATACAGAAAAAAAATTATTTAGAAGGTATTTTTTAAAACCCCTTATAATGGCCGCACCCCATTTTTTGGGCCTAAAATTTGGTCAAAAATATGCGGCGATTACGCGAGTAAATACGGTTTACTCTGTAGAACATGATTAAAATTTTATTGCTTTATAATATGACGATTTGTGTAAGAATAAAGATGTAAATTATGTGTTATATGATGCAATTTACAGACATAAAATTAAATTTTTAAAAATTAATAGGGTTAAAACGTGTTCACATACTGTACAGTGACCCAAAAGGATTGTTAATTACAGTACCGTTTTTATTCATGTAAACGAGGAAAATTATTTTTGTACCTTTGTAACTTTGTAGGAGGGTAGAGTTAACTATTAGGCTAGCAGCTGGCTGCTGCCCCTACGCTGTTACATACGGACGTAAGGTATTTTTCAATGTAAACATCTTGTGTGAGATGCGTGTGGTCACGTGCGATGTTTGTATTGCATGAGACTGTACCGGTTACCTTGACTACTTCCGCTCGCAACCTCCCTAGCTTATCTCCAACGATCATTTCTTATCTCACTCACACTGCAGGCATATTGGCTGTCGCCAGCCAGAAGAAAACTTTTATGTGTAGAAGGGTGCCTTGGTGCCAGCTTCTAGCACAGAGATAAAAAAAAAGGATCAGCCAGAAGTAGCAGCATAAAAAAATAAATAAAGATGTGACTGCACAGATTGTTTGGCATTCTTTTATGGTCCTCCACGTTAGCGTTAATTTTCCCACTGCATGGCGGCCCTCCCGTAACTTGATACGATAGTTACATACAAAACAATACATATTGCAGCCTTTTTTGCTTGTAGAAATGATAGCGTACTAATTTCTTTGCGTTTCTTGTGATTAATGACTGATTACCCCACCGGACACCCCTCGATAACACGGACAAATCGTAACTCGGTCAGCCACTTCCCCCTTTTAGTCAGGGTTATTAAGGGTACACTGTACTGTCTAAAGAACCCTTAAAAAAAGAACAAAATTCTATGACCAAAAAAATTGCAAGGAATTACATACTGATAATGACTTAAACATGTATTATTTAATTTACAGCACTAATGAGTTGTGGAATTGCAGTTATTACTTGGCAAGTCACAATATTGAAAACGAAAATAGTGAAAATCCGTTGAAAAATGCAGCAGTGATAGATTGAAAACCACGCCGCTACCGCACATGTGCTAAGGCCAGCCTACTCTCTCCGCCACTACGACCTATTAGGGTCTAAATGGAGGCGGTACTATACTCTCTTTGTTCTGGTGCATACGCATATACTCATAAAACTCTAATACGGCCACCTTCTAGACTATTTCTCCACATCTCCAAGTTGTATTTCTCTCGTCTCGCGCCGAATGTTTTTACTTTCTTACACGAACCCCACAAAGAAAATAGCGTGAAATTATTTTTACTATTCTGGGCTAACACAGTACGTACTTAAAACAATTAAAGTGACGCATAATTTGCTTGATCAGTGCTTTACTGCGTGTTGTAAAATGTGTACCGTATTTTTCCGCATATAATGCGACCTCGCATATAGTGCGAATGGCAATTTTGAACCACTCAAATCGGAAAATAAAATTGCATGGCCGTATAATGCGATACAGTGAATGCTGTGCGCCGAGGCTCGGTCCGTGTGGGTAGGTAGTGTGGCAGCCGGCGGCACAGAAGAAGATCTAGAGCAGAGCATGCGAGCAAACGATAGGGAAGGGGAGGCGGAAAGCAGCGGGGGGAGGAAATGATGCAGACCAGTAACGGTAAACAAGAGGATGGGAAGTGAGTTTAGAGCAGGAGGGGGCGGTTGGAATGCAGACACTGTGACGTCAGTGTTGTTACCACCGTTGCCAGACTACGTTACGCTAGTAGCCCACGTGAACGTCTGCTTAGCTGGTGTCAGGACTGGCTTTGCATGTATTGCACCTACATTATGTCAAAGCACCAATGGAAAGATTTTAACAAAATTTTATATACGTTCACGCTATTGCTACCTCTCTACAAAAAAACAATAAAATTTCAGAATAATATTTTTTTTCTTCGTAAAACTGAAAGTTTCAATTTTATTTTTCAAAAACAAAAATTTTTTGGGGTACTATATTCTCAGTGAAGTAATATCAATGTCTTATAAACACATTAAAAAAGTTTTACATTTATACCTTAACGTATACGGTAACATTCGTGGACGAATGACGATGCCGTGTTGATTATTCATCTGCTTATGTGAAACTAGTAAACGCGTTAAAACAATGGCACAGTATACGCACGTCGAAACATCACGGAAAAATTTTTTTGTGTATGCACAAAAGAAAATAATTCTCATCTGAATGCTAAGTTTTATAAATAACGCTATCTTGCAATCATAACATGGCTGCGTTGGGACAATATTTGCTGCTACTGCTACCGCCAGGAAACAAAGGTGGCACAATTTTCTTTGTGTGCACACGCGTCGATACAGAGTCGACTTAGCGCAAAGTATCGATCTCCGAGTATCGCTGTGATGCTCGCTCCGTCAGGATTATCGTTTCCGAATTTCGCGGCAAGAGCGCACCACCAGATGTACGGGACGGCGCTTACAATTAATTCTTTCTTGCAACTCTTGATGTTCACTTCCGGACGCGCCACTAGTTGTTTAAGTGATGGATTCCCCATACGAACTGCCATTTTTCTGTCATAACGTACGCAACCGTGAAAATGCTCTCGTGTTAAACAAATTAATTAATGCTGTATTTAATACAGAAATTGACGGTGTACAAAAATACTGTCGTTATGGCCGTATTTTAGTCGTAACGAAGTTCCGCTGTACCTCCCTCCCAGCCATGACACTGCGTCACGCAAAAACGGCATATAGGCAGATCCCGGGATTATTTATCCTTTTGCGCACCAATATAATGCGACCCCGCACATAATGCGAAAAAATACGGTATTACATAAGAGAGCACGATGATCGCGCTACCTATCAATCAACAAGTATAGAAACATTTGTCTGCACCATAAGTACCCATGTCTAACTTTAAAAATAAATTTGACGGTCACGCATTGCATAATTCAAGAACATTTTTACGTGATATACTGGCTGTGAGAGCAATTACATGCAAACATTTATGTGCCTAATTATTGACAATTTTAGGTAAGAACGTCAAAAAGTGGCATTTTTGGCTAGTTGAACATTGGTAAATGCTACAGTGCTGCTGTCTATCAAATATCTTGTGAACGTTCGTACACTTGCGCTATCTGCCCGCCCTGCACGCTACTTCTAACTACGTTCGCATACAATGATTAGTTTACTTAGTATCAATCATCGAAGGATTGTTTTGACGTTACTTTTAATTAATGCCGAAGTTATATAGAACACTACAATGAATAAATACATCCACATTTTATTCTTGCTTTGATGAATAATTTACATGGGCATTGTGCTGGCTAGTAATGAATGCCTAGTAGACGTGCACCAGGGCGTATATGTTTTGGTGACAATGTTAGACTGTAGCTACCAATTTCACATATTTTTTTCTGAAGACCTCTGTCTATTGGTGGAAATTATTATTTTATTAATATCTAGTCTTATTTTTTGCATTAAAAGAAAAATTTATTTTGCACTTGCGAGAAGGCACTCGGGAGCTCAGTTTTCTCATTTTTTGGAGAACAAGGGTTGGTCATACCTACTATGTGTAATTTTAATCGTAAGACGTCTGCTTATAGATATAAATTTATATTTCAACTATAACTTGCCTTGTTTTTCTGTTAAACGCTACGGAAGTCGGCCTATTCGCTTGCGAGAGGACACGAGGGAGCTCGGTTTTATAATTTTTTTGGGGACACGGGTCGGTCATATCTAGTTCATTGATGTTCTTTTGATTGTAAGAAGTTTGCTTATTGATATAGGTAAATTTATATTTCAGCTATCACTTACTTTATATTTCCGTTAATCGCTACGGAAGTCGGGCTTTTCGCTTGAAAGAAGACATTCGGAATCTCTGGTTTTCTCATTTTTGGGGACAAGGGTCGATCGTATTTACTGTTCAACGGTATGCTTTTGATTGGACGACGTCTCGCTACCAATATAAATTTATGTTTCTATTATTACATTAATTAATCTCACGCAAAACGCTACGGAAGTCAGGGTCCAACTAGAGGCACTTTGTAGAAAAAATGCAATTTTAAAATTTTAGGAGAAAGGAGGGGGGGCCAAATTGGCAGCTATCGACAATACGAAGGTAGCAATTTTACGAATGTGATGAGAGGAACCGTGAGTATTCGCAAAATCGGGGGTCTAGTGTAGTCCGTATTTCCCGTGCGGAAATCAGGTGGAAAGGTTTAATAGGCGTCGTTATCTGCCTTCTATCACGATCAACAACAAATGTGGGACAAGGATTTAGAGATGATAATACATATAGGGTTGTGCCCCGTTCCAAGGCACAAATGAACCGGACCGCTGTCTATCAGACCTACGTCTGAAAACCTGGTCTAATCGGGCTAATCCCGGGGTGTGCATAGGCACAACAATTCCAAGGGGAAACACAAAAGACACGGACAAACACACACATTAAATGCAAGTGGGAATGAAAACATCTACTAGAAACAAACGTAATCGTGGCATGTTTTCGACATGTGTATTTAACTCAATGTCCACTGATGGCATACAAATTACACAAATCGCAATAGAAACACTAGCAAAACGGGCTCAAAGCCCTTAACAAACATATGAGGGCTCGTAAGCTTTAACCAAAAACATCTGAAGGAGTACACTACGGATTAAATAAATAAATCAACGCCTCGACTCTCATTTCTCGCCCATCACATCAACGTCCGCTCGGCCAATTAGAAAGATAGGAAGGTGAAGAAGTAAGCAAAAACTAAACACACACGGAAATATTAAACACAAAACCAACAAAGGGTAGACACGCGAATTACCTAACCGTAACACGGAAGAATGACCCTAAAATAAACACTTACCAAACAAAACGATCGGGCAGGCGTTGAGGTGATGGCGAGAGAGACACAAACTACTCCTCGAAGCGCTGGGGAAAGAGTGACGAGCACAGGTCGGCGAGGCACTAAGGCAGGAGGGGGGAAGAAGGAAGGGAAGGCCGGCCAAAGGTGGGGACACGAAGACAACCGAAGACACCCGAGCTCCGACGAAGCGGCGAGGCATGCGCACTACACAGTTCAGACGTCACAGTACAACACCGTTAGCTGACGTCACAGCCTTGGCGGAGAATTCTGACAATTCAAGGGCACACAATAGCAGAAACTGGAGATTAGTCTATTAAGCTTCAAAGTCGGTGCTGTCCCAGCACAGGGTTTAATTCCGTAGTGAGCAGACCAACTCAGTCCTCCCCTGCCCGCATTGTGTTGGAGCGTGATTCAATTCACCCTCTTTTGAATGTGTGGGGAGGTGACTTCACTTGCTATGCCCTTATTGGATGCCCAAAGAGAGCTTCTTAGTCATGAAGTTCAGGGTCATCTTTCGGACGCCCGTCAGCGGATGAAGTTCCGAGTGAATTTGCAGCGGTTACCTGCAGATAACGAAGTGGGTCAACTCGTGTATTGTAAGTCGTTCACTCTTCCGTCTCGGGTCCGAGACGAGGGAAGTAAACTTCTTCTTCCGTTCTCTGGTCCTTATTGAGTGTGCCAATTGCTGGGTCCCAACACCATCCTATTGGCCGATCCTACTTCTGGCAGGGAGTACGAGAGTGAGCAGCCGGCCTGTATGGCGGGAGCTCTGCTGTCTAATGCGTGGCAGAACACAGCGGCAGACAAAAGCGTAGTCATTTGTGTGGTTCCCTGTGTTCGTTGTCTGTGTTTGTGTGTTGGTTCGTTTCGTGCAGTTGTGTTTATGGGTAGCTGTGTTTGGTGAAATTTTAAGTGTTGAGGCCTCAACATACGGGTACCTTAGTCAAAATATTATACAGGTGAGCACGCCCAAAATTTGTGATTACGTAATAGTGCTTTTGGAATTTACCCTTTTGTGGGATGTTTTAAAGTGTAAAAGGCTTTATAAAATATTTTGTAATGTGTACAGGAATCTGAACTCAGTATTTCATATTGGTGTGTACCAGATTTATGTATTGGTGGATTATTAATGACGATGTAATTTTGTAATTGCAGAATGTATTTGTATATTTGTATGCCAGGGGCAATTTTATTTGTCAATGTTGAGGAAGGGTATGTTACATTTGAATGCCATATGTTGTAAGTGGTAAAACAAAAAACAAAAAAAATCTTGTTATCACTTTGTGTGACAATGTTTCACCTAATAATGGTTGTTTTCAGCCATGTTCGTTTGGTTCAGTTCTTTAGTGTTTCATTTCTGTCTGGTTGGTTCGAAGTGCTTGCGCTGACGAGTCAGCGCGTTGTTCCATTTCTTCCCTTCCGTTTGCCTTTGTGGGAAGGGGCACCGGCTCTGTGAGTTGCCTCTCGAGGCGCATTCTGCAGTATTGCCTCAATAAACCTTGGAAGGAGGCTTGATCCGCCAACCGTCGCATGGGACCCACCCCCAGACCTGAGATGCCATTGGAGCAGGAAGTGCCTTGAGATGTGATGTTACCTTGGACCCTGAACTTTGGAAAAGGGCCAGGGTTGTGCCGGGGTTTTCCAGTGTGTGTCCCCGACGGACTCACTGTGAGCTGTCAGTTTAAAATCATGGGGCGGCCCACGCATGAAAGCCTGTGGCGCAATGCTTGGACACATGGATATCTCATGCTTCTTCGAAAGAACCTTCGGAGCGGTTTGGGTGGCCCTCACCTCCTGTCTTCTGCCTCCTCCTTACACCCCTACTTTCTCCTCCTTCTGCGGTGTGCCGAGCCTGGTCTAGCGTTCTTCCGTCAGCACTTCGCTTTTGTTCGCCCTCCTCGACTGTTGTCCACTGGATCTACGCTCTCTCGGCACGTCGTCAAACAAAGTGTTGGTAAGTGTCTTTGGTTGTGTCTTCATGGGTCGCACGAGCTCCCACCTTGTTGGGTATTGTCCATCCCATGTAAGAATTCCGTGTTTTGACAGCCGATGCTACCAATATTTTTAACACGTGCCAGACACGTGGCAACCATTTAAAACAACAGGACGTGACCGTATGACCTGATGAAGTAGTTGTGGCAGCCCTGATCAACAAATCGGTTACCTTCCATCGCCAACGCTGAAAGTAGTGTGTATTATACGTGAAAAATAAGTACGCATTTTGGAGGAAACGTAATATAATAACACGGCTTCGTATCCAGTATTAGTCAGTTAACTACTTTA
>PNEQ01123402.1:0-32441 GCA_003012365.1 Medauroidea extradentata
TTCACTGTAGCCTATGGTGTCATTACCTGGTTTATTCATCTTTCTTTCTTATTTTTTATATAGTTATTAGAAATTTTTGTAATGGTTTACAGTGACACTGAATAGAATTATATGTTTTCAATACCCAATCATGAGATTTTATTCTTTTGGGAATGTAGAAATTGTGTATGATATTTTATTATTTACTTTTGTGGAATGACGACAAATAATGTCAAAGATAGGGAGATTCGAAATAGATTCGAGGTTCGGGAATCTTTAAAGATTCAATTCGTGATTCGATTCGAGGCAAAAAAGCTAAGATTCGCAGAACCCTAACTTAGTGCAATTTGTTTTTTCTGTATCTGTATTTTAGGGTCAATCATTTGGTCTGTAGGACTGTTTAGTGTTTGTTGAACTAGGGAATTCTAATTTGGGGGAAGTTTGTTTTGTTTGTATTACATGTAAACATAATGATTTTATTTCTTTTTGTGTACGCAATCTGCACACATCTCTGGTGACTATTGGCTGCAGTAGGTTCACCAGCTGTATGTCGCTACTCATTATTTCAGTGTAGTATTTGATGTTTGTATGTTTTTTTTATATTTGTATCACGTGGAGCAAACATTTTGTCTGTATTGTAGCATCCACTATATGCGACACGTTGCTGGGAGCCAGCTGAATAATCATGTAACCAGCAGGACTAAGTAGTGAAATTCCGCAGTTCCTAAGTCTGGCTTGCCAGATGAACAGCTGCCTGAATTTAACTGGGAGGTTGTGAGGGGGTTGCGGACCTGGTCCCTATTTAACATTTTTGATTTGTGTATGTATGTCTTGCTGCTTTTAGTCAGGTGATGAATCCTTTATGGCACTTTGAATATGTTAACAACACAACTATTGTTATTTTTCTTGTGTTCATAAAGTAAAATGTTGCTCAGAATATTGATTCAAACATTCTATCTAGATAAACTTTTGTAACATTTTGCATTATTAAGCCATTTCCAACCTTATGGGATTTGTACTGCAATTCAAGGAACTCAATTTAATGTGATTGTGAAGTGTGAGATGACAAAACATACTCCTTTAAATTCTGAACAGATTATCTTCAACTATTTTTGTACCGAGGTTATTTCATTCCCTTCAGAGTGTTTAGTATGTTTGAGTTTTAGCCTAAATTTGGTAACAAATGTAGATTCATAATATTTTTATTGCAACTGCATGTGTATTTGTTGATTAAACTTATGGTAATAACATTTTGTTGTATAGTGAACTTTCTAGAGCCTACCATAATTTTGAGTGTAAACACCTAGTGGTGGATTTGCCCAAGGTTTCCCAACATTTTATTTTAGCGTATTTTTGACTGATTTTTATGTGGTAAAGTTTTATAGTGAACTTGAAGTTGGCTGATGTGCTGTTTTCTTTTAAAGTATCAGGTAATGTGCTGTAACTCTAAAATCAAGTTTCCCATATCAAGTTTGGTATCAAAAGGCTCAGCATTGAATTTCCTAAATTCTAGCTAAGTGAGGCTTTGTTGTATACCTTGTCAATTAAGTACTAGTAGGCTCTATATAAATTGGTATAACTTTAAGGGAAGTGGTGGTCTTTAGCAGTCGGACACAGTGGCGCCGATGAGGGGCGCAGCTTTCCTGGAATTCATGCCCTAAAAGGCCATGTTGTTGGTGATTGGCTACAAGTCAATGAAGGAATTTTGAAGTTGTTTGTGAAGTCGGCAAAGCTAGTACAAGGGCGAGCATAACTACCGTATTAACTAGAATACCCCGCGCACAATTTTTCGTGAAATCTAAGTTAAAAAAGCTTGATGCGCGGGTTATTCGAAATCCGGAATTTTATTTTTGAGATTGTAACGCCACGTGACTTGGCAACACCGCATTGAGACACGACGTGGCAGCGCCACCGCATTCCATAGAGCACTGTTATCTTGCATCTTAGTTCCGGTACACGCGCTGCGTGCCGCTCAGTAGTTGCTGCACGTGGTTAGCTATAGGTGAGAGTAAAATGACTACAAAAGGGATGCGTTTACGATCTATTACTATTGCGGAGAAGATTAAAGATATTAAAGAAGCGGAACAAACGGGTAATCGAGCTGCGGTAAGAAAATTAGTCGGGGATGGATGAAGAGATTTTTCGAAAGAAATGATTTATCTACCAGAAGCAAGACGACTGTCGCACAGACACTTCCTGCTCCATATGAAGAAAAATTAACTGCATTTCAGGGGCATGTTTTGAAACTAAGGAAACAGCATCCTTATCTTCTCTAGCAGATCGGCAACTGTGACCAGACGCCTGTTTATTTTGAAATGCCGTTGAACACTACAGTAAACAAAAAAGGAGAAAAAAACTGTTTCAATTCATACAGGAGGCAACGAGAAACAAAGATGTACAGTTATGCTGTGTATTACTGCCGACGGGAGAAAGCTGCCACCCTTCATCAATTTTAAAAGAAAAACTTTGCCGAAAGTGACTGTACCAGGCGTTGTAATCCAAGATCAAGAAAATGGCTGGATGGATAAAAAGTTGGTCGAAGATTGGATCCGGCGTGTTTGGCAAAACAGACCCGGCAGCATTCTAAAGCTTCGCAGTTTGCTTGTTATGGACAGTTTTCGTGACCATACGACGGAAGCTGTTAAGAATTGCCTTAAGCGTGGGGGTACTGAACAGGTTAATTATTCCCGGCGGACTGACACCGGTGTTGCAGCCTTTGGACGTTTGTATAAACCGGCCATTTAAAATTCATTTGAAGGAGCAACATACATCGTGGATGGCAAGTGCGGAACACAAGTACACACCTACTAGAAAAAGCAAGTGGCCTGAAATCGACCAGATGTGTGCGTGAATCAAGACGGCGTGAGATCGCATTTCTCCGGAAACCAGTAGTAAAAAATTTCAAGAAATGTGGTATCTCCAACAAGTTGGACGGGACCAAGGACGACTGCACGTGATCACGGGAAACGGATGAGAAGAGCGAGTGTGTCGAGGATAGTGATAGTAGCAGCAGTCAGGCGGACATGTAAAAGGTCAGTAAAAATATATTTTTAGAAATAATAATGAACTGTATAATGGTAATTTAATGTTGCAGGATTTTTTCCCTCCCGTTTCTTTATTCACTTACAATTGTATCAATGTTTAACATGGCAGTATAATCGTTAACGAATGTAAACAAAACAAAGTTGAAAAGGCAGCCATTTGCATTTGTTGTTTTTGTCATATTTGAACCGTTTTAACACCCGTCTGATGCGATAAATACCACCCTAAAATATTTTAATTATGTTATTGTAATTGACGCACAAACAATTATGATGAATACTAAAATTATTTATAAGAACGCGTGTTGCAGAAAGAAACTTTGCCTGCAAGAGATGCTGATCAGCCGTCAGGCCGAGACCTAGGTCTACGAATTTTATGGAGACACTTTATTTTCTTGATTGCTTAAGTGACTTACCTATTTAGAAACCTGTACAAATTTTTAGCTGTGAAATAAATGTGTGTGACAAATTTCATAATTTAAGTCTTATTTTTTTCTTTCAAAGGTTTGGTGCGAGGCTTATTAAAAAAATTATCATTTTATTTTAATTTCTATAAAAAATCGGGTGGTGAGTAGCTTATTCAAGGGCGAGGGGTATTCGAGTAAATACGGTATTTTCTGCATCTGCAGTACTTCCTATCAGTCATTAAGTAAAGGAAAACCTTAATTAACATGTCAAGTGCATTAATAACTCTAATCTAAGCTCAGGACAAAGTAGTTTAATAATGAATTGCAACAAAGGTATTTAACTGTATAGTTACTACTTTGACAAAGATTTATCAGTTGGCGCATGAATATGTAAGGGTGGCTGAATCGAGGCAAGCAGCGGACCTGGCTGGGGTCTATTTGAAATCGGGATGCGGGACAGACGTGAGGCCCGGGGCCGAGAGAGTTGCTGGCATGGGGTGGAGGCAAGCGTGGCCGCCCTCGCCGAGTTTAAAGCAGTTTGATAGCTTTTTTTTAAAGACTATAAGTGGTGAAGGAAGCGGCCAAGTAACTGCGGGGTTTCTATTTTGTTCTAATTGAAACTAAGGATCGTCATATTTATTCTTTTGTGTAATTAATGCATGTCACGTCTGCTGTTGTAGTCTTTTTGGCGCGAAACTCCAACCAGGCCTAAAATAAACTTTGCATCAGACATTTTGATCCCGAGGGATACAGCAATGTAATTTGTGTACCAATTTGATTTTGGACAAACTAAATTAAACTTCAAGTGATTTAATCAGGAATTTGACTTTTTAATTGTATCACCCTTTTTGAGACACTACACTGAAGCTATCCGGCAAACTTTTATGTAAAGACCCATTACAGTATCTATGGTATTTTGTTGTTGTTGACTAACATTTTTTTAAAATTACAACAAAACATGACCTAGGATATTACTCTTTAGGTAAGATGGGTGAGGGAGGTCAAAAATATAAAGTAGGATTTAACAAAAATTTTATTTAGGGTACACATTTTCGGACTCGAGGCATTTTCTGGGGGTCTCAACTTCAAGTAAAAACAGTAGGGACCACGCATGTCTTAATACGTACCAAATAGGGTCCCAAGTCAAAAAAAAAAGTATGAAAAATTCTCAACCAACAGGCTAGATATGCAGAATTCAAACATTTAGTGAAAACTATTGAAGGCATGAACCGAGTGCTACGAAAGAAAAAAATATATATTCTGGAAAATGAGCACATTACTACGTGACAGTTAGAGAGAAAAAATAATAAAAGCTGCCATCATAATCGTAAGTTAGTCAACAGACTAACTAAAGATTGCAGCTGCAACAACTGACAAAACATCAAAAGACAAGAACGTGATGACTTGACTGAATCACAAACGCCAAAAAAATTTGTTCAAAAGGTTTAATTTTGTGGTAGATGTAAAACCATTGCCGTACCATAATACCATACACACATTTCTACGCCTACGGCTGCTTCAATTTTAAGACAAGAAAATTGTTATATGCTTTAGTTGCTAAATAACACATAAAAATCCAAAGTTTTTCATGTTACGTGGTGGGTTAATAATCACAATTCTAAGCCATAAACAAATAAGGTTGCTACCCGAAGTTGTACGCCAACGTAGCTGAAAGACAATGGCAAAGGTAGTAACAGCATCCAAAGGATTATTGGTACGGGAAACAGCAAGAGTGGGTCTGCTGCAGGCCGTGTAGCAACGACAGATATAAGTGCACTTCACTGAAGCATACAACATACCCTCCCCTCATGGGTCCGCCACGACCTCTGCCCCGGTCCATTCCACCACCCCTGGAAAAGCCACCGCCCCCACCTCTTCCTCTGTCACCTCCTCGTCCCCTGAAACCACCGCGATCCATTCCTCCACCTCTGCCACCACGACCACGACCTGCAACATAAGGAAATATTAACATATAAGTACTTTTTCTCCTACTTCTTAAGTAAAACAATGTAAGCTTGTATGCAATATGATGGACACAAATGGATACGGTCATGCACATTACAAAACATGCCAATACATATGATGCAGTTGTTAGGTTAATTAAATAAAATAAGGGCTTTCAAAGAATACCACAAAAGCAAAAATTTTCATTAAGAATTTTCATCATAATAAAGACTTCAAAAATCCAGTGAAAAATGTAGGGGGTGGGGAGATAGCTATAACATACATGCCAACTTTTCAAAATGTCCATTAGTAAAACTTTTCCAGAATGTCACATTATTGCATAAACTCCACACGGCAATTTTTGTGCCAAATCATATCTGTTCGTATGTCTTATATCAAAATCCATCTTTCTTTTATAATAAAAAATGTGCACTTGCATCTTTAAACAACCTGTAAGCACGGTTACAAATATAGATAGTTACACAAAGTTCTCAACTAGTTTTGTTTATTTTATGAGGCATGAAATAAATCAATACCAAATGGGATTGTTTTTAAGTTATAAAATACTGTAAGGTAATATTCAACTCTAGTCACAGCACCTTCAAAACTTACTTACGAAAATTCATGTGTAATTCTGCGAGTTGCACGTAGGCCTGTAGCTTTAAATAGTACAGTAGAGTCTCGTTATAGCGAAATGTCACTGTTCTGGGACCGACTTTGCTATAGCTGTGTCTTCGCTATACTCAAATTTGGACGATTCTGACCCCTAAACCCAAAAATGGCATTAAAACTGTCTATAATCTTATTTATTTAAGCAGTAGTACATTATTTTAAGGAATTATAGGTTTATTTTAACAGGTAAGTATGTGCTGGTTTCAATGATACCCAACAAGAATGGATGCAATTATTCGCCAAGTTAAAACGGTCTAAAATCTCCGCCGCATCACGTAAGTATG
Source organism: Medauroidea extradentata (assembly GCA_003012365.1). NCBI lineage: Eukaryota > Metazoa > Arthropoda > Insecta > Phasmatodea > Phasmatidae > Medauroidea > Medauroidea extradentata. Next base: position 6,328 of record PNEQ01123402.1, read on the forward strand.
GCTATTTATCGCTGGACCGCCTCAGCGGTATCTTGCCCGTGTGGGCAGGCGGCAAGAGTACACGCGCCCGCAGTGTTATTTGCCAGCAAAAATAAGAGACGCCAACATTGGTAGTTGCTTTATTTTCAGGCACTAGTAGTGAACTGTGTTTAGCGGCGACACAAAGTTAAGTTCAAAGCCAATTAGTAGTAACAGTAGTGCGCGCAGTGTATGCACTGACTTTGAGCAAGGTCACAAGTTTGTGATTTTATTCTGGCAGTGTGCCGACAGAAAACATGTCTTACCTACGTGAGCAATACCAAATCTAGATAGACAGTTCATTGAAAAGCAACGCTAAAGCTAGACATGCTCGTTTTCACACATGGCCAACACCCATGATCACGCCATTCCTGATGGTGTACGATACTTTAACAATGCAACGGCCGCCTACAATCAAAGTTGGAGTTATGAAGTGCTGCATGTGCAGCAACTGGCTTCTCATGTGGATCAACCTCCGCTCCAGCTATGGCTTTTTTGGTGTCAGCTCTGTGGCCATTCATCCTCTGTCTGAGAGTGTTGGTGGTTAGGCCGATATACTCTGCATTGCAGTAAGTGCACTGTAGCTGGTAGATGAGGTTTTCAGTTGCACAGTTGTAGTTTCCTGGTATGGAGTAGGTTTGATTAGTCTGTCTGCTATTGAATGATGTGGAAGGATGATGTATTGCACAGGAGCCGCAGCGTGGTTTATTACAAGGGTGAGAACCCCTGGGGGTGGTTCTATCATCTGATGTGATAATGGCTGGCAGTTTGGGGCGGACCAGTTTGTTACGGAGGTTGGGAGGACGTTTGAATACCAGCCTTGGTGGTTTAGTGAGCAAGTTTTGGGTGAGTGGTGAGGAGGTCAAGATTTTGTGCCCAATACTGAAAGGCATAGGAGTATTATTATGAATTTCATATTTGTTTTTTCAGTTCATTCTCCGGGCGGTGAATATAGAGAGGTGTCACTAAACAGTCGAAAAATTTCAATACATGCAGACATTGAATGGGTGTGGTCTTGAAATGCAGGCAAATAAGAAATGGGACCACAGAATGCAGGGTGGCTAGCAAAACCTGTAAAAAAAATTCCCTGACTTTTCCAGGTCAGCTGCTCTTATTTCCCTGACAAACAAAATAAAATATCAATAAAATTAACCAGGTTGTACGATCACGACAATTTTTTTGTATAAATATTAAGAATCACTACTCGTGTACCGGCCAAACTATTGATTTTAGTCTAATAGTTTATTTATCAAAAATGTTTTAGGGGCGTTATAAGTAGTGCTACATAAAAAAAATGTTTTGTTTGGTAACAAATTTTTTATGTAGGACTACTTCTGATGTCTCTAAAACCCTACGTAAATTTTTTTTGTTATGTTGCCTAGTTTCGGTTAGGAAACTTAAACTGATCTAATTTAATGTTTGTAACCTAATTTAACTTAATATAACTTAACCAAACTTAAAACCTAACCTAAAAAAATAATTACGTAGGACTACTACACCCTATGTAGAAAAATGTTCATAACAAACTACGACTAAAATCAATAGTTTGGCCAGTACACAATGAATACTGATACTTAATATTTACCTTTTTTAAGCTGAATACTACTTATCAACATAACTTCACCTTGCAGAATTTCTATCATACCTTCATTATTTACAAAGTCCTAGGAATATTCAAATACGACAATTTTCACTTATGTCAATTCACATTCCACTTTTAAAATGCTGTGGTTGTGAAGTTATAAAGAGAAAAGCTCTCTAAATCAGAATTAAAAGCATTCAATAAGTTGCCTAAAAACAGACGTGTACCTAATACCTGGTCAATACATCATCACTCTTTGCATCCCAAAAACATACTGTAATGTGCACCTGTTGTTTTTGCGAAACTTTGTTCAATGATTCGCCTAAAAAGACTTCCAACTTCCTTCCCCTCTAGCATTTAACTAATTTCATCCATGAAATACGTCGCCAAGACCAAATGTCATATAAAAGCCTATCTTATCTCGATGCAACTAAAGTTTCCTTGCTCTGACACTAATCTGGAAACATTGTTTCACATGGTACAGATTTGAAAAAAGCATCTAGGCCTTCCTTCACAGTTTAAACTCCCAACCTACTTAGGGTTTTCTGCCTTCAATGTGGCTCCTAACGGAACGCCGGCTCATGTTGCTTAAGAAAAATTAACATTGCACGAATTGCACCTTGAAGAGATATCACCAGGAAATTCTCGATTCATTTAATAGTAGTACGATCGGATAACAATACAGTCTGTTTCTTCCTGCTATAACTGTTTTTCCTAAATTAATTACGGTGTGGAAATAACACTCATTTAACATATATTTCTAGATATTTTTTCAAAAACACGCACGAGATCACGTCACGTTATGCTGTAACTTTTTAACACACCTTTGTCACTGCACGAGAAAAAAAATTCAGGCGTGTTCTGCCATTACGCGGTACGGTAGATAAAATACAATTTAATGTAAATACACGGATTTCAGATATGTTCAGAATAAATAAATATTCGCACCACGCTAGTAAACAACAAACAACCGAACGTTTAATGAACGTATCAGCATGCCGCATGTTAAGAACAAAAGTGAACTGTGAATTGTATGCTGCCAAGTCCACGCCTTCAATTTCAACTACGAACTCTCGGGGAAAAACACCACAACTGTTTAAAACCCACGTTATTCACTAAAAATTCATTACAATTTAGGGCATTTTGCAAACAGCACAAAAGAAACATCACGAGAGAGTAAGTTTTTACCACCGTGGAAACTTGAAAACATCACAACACATTCAGGGTGGCTACAAACTGTTAGAAATATAATTCTCTGGCTTTTCCCACCCAAATTGAAAATTTTCCCGACACAGTACACGTTTTAATGTACTACTAATACAACATTTGTGTTGGTTCTAAACCATTCTTGCGATGGGGCAAGTTGAAAATCAAATAAATATGGAAAAACGCCATAGCAGCAAACTGTGAGTCAAAGAAAACCAGACAATACATGCAGACAAACAGAAAAATAAACAACCGAAAGCATCCTTTTGCTTGTCTGCAAGTATTGTCCGGTTTTGTGTGACAAACCATTTGCTGCAATTATGTATGTCCAAAATACGTCTACGACTTGTAATATTTGCATGAAAAATACATGCCTCAAAAAACACTGATTGCATAGTAAACACACCAACAACATATTTTGTGTGCTCTATTTTTGCAAGTTTATTAAGTTTGCCTATAGTAAAAAAAAAAATTAGAACTGAAAGTTACAACACTTAAGTACATTTTGACGGTAAGAAATTTACAGTAATACCTAACTAATAGCTTATCACAATCAACAAATTAAAAGGCCTACTACATGGATAAATTTTTTGTGTAATGACTTCTTACCTCAGGAAACACAGATTCATTACACAGTTTACACAATATAAGCAATATACTTTGCATACTCTAATCCTGCATGTTGAAATAAAATAATTAAATCAAAATTACAACAGACAGTTGCAACTAAAGTTATACATTTAAATTGATGTCAAAAATTCAGAGTAATACAATTGTTACATTGGGAAATTAAATTTACAATTTCATGTAGTACACAATTAAATAATGTGTGGAGAAAATTCTTATCCCACAATAAACATATTTCATGATTACATACTACAGTCAAACCCTGCTACTACATCGGCAACTACGACAATATTCTCGATCCCCTTCAAAAAAAATTTAAAAAATTAAAATTGAAAAGTGCATGAATTAAAAATACTATTTAAAGTACGAAAGATGTTTTAAAATATGTCTGTAAGCGTGCATAATAATAGAGGTGGTGTCCGTTAATAAATAAGACGCAGCTAATAGTAAAAGAAAAAAAAATCGGCGAAAAACTCTAAAAACGTCTCCTGAAATACATTTAAACCGCGCACCTGGATAGGTAGGCCACGCGCCTGGTAAGTTAGACCGTGCACACAACACCGAAGATAAGCAGGTAAAGTGACTCATCTCTCTTCCATCCTCTTTCTCCCTCTCCGGCTCCTACTCACACCACCCGCACTGTCTACGGCCTACGCGTAAAGGCTGTTCACGGTAAAATGAACACTTTTGAGCGCCTAGTTACTGTTTTCTCTCGGCCGATTTGCATTCTTCCGTCGCCTAACTATGATAAACATTTCCGTTTTTATATTAGACATAGCGTATATTTTAAACTCAACTGAAATTTTATGTCCGCAACCACTACAAAATATATTTATTGATTGCTATTCTCATGGAAATAGTTTTGAAAAGTGTTCACTTTACCGCGAACAGCCTATAGCTTGCTCTGTACATTGACTGCGTGCGTAGCAACGAATGAAAGGGCGACACAAAAAAAAACCCTTTGTTTGTCTCGTGCGTCGCCCTTGCCATTGTGTGTTTACACAGTTCGCGCGTAGCTTGGTTTTTGGATACATCTTGTGATATTGCATAAGTTTCTTGGGTTTCTTTATTGGATTTCGACTTTTGATTTTATTTGGAACTGACTGGATTGATATTTGACGACCTTTGTGCGCGATTATATTGGATGACGATTTTATTTACGGTTTTGATTAAGTATTTGTAGGAAACGATTAGGAACTTTGTATATTATTTAATCAAAAATAAAGATGCCGTACAATTAAAATATTACTAAGTTTCATTTTACCGTGATTTTGCGTAACAAAACGCTGAAAATATATTACCGTGTGCTAAAAAATTACAGTTGCTACATTCAACACTTTACTACGCCCGACACCAAAAACATGTCGCGTTACATTCTCGGAACTCATTTTTCTTGCCGACAAGAAGTTGTGTTTATATTTCTGTAGTTTATTTTTATTTTCTGGTGAGCAGAGAAGTCGAATTAATAAGTCTGGGGTAGGTATTGTTTTTATTTTGGTCTGCACGCAGTCGGCAAGTTACGTCGCGCACTGTAAATTTTTCGTGATTTTGAAAAAATGGGTTTATTATACTGTACAATCCTGTAGAAGCGTTTAACGTAACAGAAATATAAGTATCGAGCATTTAAACACTTTACATATTTCCAGTACGCAACACTAATATTATACTACACAGACAGGCTGTCGCCAGTCAGGCACGAGCTGTGCCGTAGAGGCTAACGGCGCATGAAGCGCCCCAGTGGACAGCTCAGAAACTAAGACTAATAGCTCCGTCAGAATGCGCTACAGTACATAAGCTCTTTAGTTGCCGACGCTTCGCACACAGCGCAGCAAACTCGAGTCGATATTCGTCACTCGTGCCGCTGCGAGCCTCGCGCCATCGCCGTTTTCAATTTTATTTCTATCTTTCAACACGAATTGGGGAGGGTATTATAGGCTTATCTAGTATCAAAATCTTCAGAAAAAGTCCGCGTTTAATATAAAAACATTACTTTGTTTTAAAAAACCGCGTTATTAATGAGAGTAACACTGATACACGGCATTGGAGCAAGAAAAACACCGACTTGAACAAAAAAAATTTTTTTTAAGGGGTTAAATAGGGAATTTCGGCAACTACGACAACGACGCAACTACGACAAAATTCTCGAGAATTATCGCTTGTCGTAGTTGCGGGGCTCCACTGTACGTACAACCAAAGAGCCCAGTACATAGCTGCAAACCTCAAGGATTCAGAAATAGTACAATTTTCAAAATGAGTAAAATTTTGCGTAAGCGAGTCGCGGCATTTCACATGTGTATGTAAATGCCATTGAACTAAAACACTTTGGCTATTTTTTAAATAAAATATTACACTGTTAACATGTAAATATGTTGTATGTAAAATAAATTTAGAATATGCTGAATAATTAATAAAATTGCCTAACATTTTGACTACTATTCATATATTGTGTTCATGGCTAAAATTGCATAGTCTCCCTAGAGCAATTATAAAGAAAACAATCCCTAGAGCAATTATAAAGAAAACAAACATAGGCCTATCAGGGAAATTACTGAACAAATTATAAATCAGGCTTACTTTGTTGCACCATCATAAATACTGCTCATAATATAAATATTCATACAAATCTAAAGAAACCTAGAGAGGTAGTTATAGTTTCTGCAAGTTTACAAACTTTACCGATTTTAATACATCAATAGTTAGGCCTCTACGTTGCGATTTCTGGTAATACAACTTTTAAATGCTCTTTCACAGTTCTATAAATGCACGAAAAATTCATAGCGTTCAAATTAGGCAATTTAATCACACTTGGCACATCTAACCACAACTTTCCGACACTGCAAATACTGTGGATTTGAGAAATAAATCGTACATCGTTGATCGTGCAGATATGAGAGTATTTAATCTCTTATACAATACCACATACTCTAAATTTTTCAACAGTTTTTACATCCACACGGTTCGGCAATTGTATAAAAACGTCATTGAAAGAACTGCAAGGTTGTATTTCCCAGATATGAAAGTTGCAGTATTCCTACGCTTTACGACTATTAAATATGCGACGTCGATACAATTACCGGAATTAAAATACGCCGTCACAATAACAAAATGATACATTTAACCTGGTCAAAAACCATGTTTACAAACACTACGCAACTACGACGTACGCTTCAACATTTGCTGGAAAAATAAGAATTAAAAACAGTTTCTTTTAGTTCGCAAGATTTTATGTATGTTCTTGATCAATTACTACACGGAAACGGTAAATTGGAAAGCCACTTCAAATCGAAACAGTCTCGTGACTTTTGTTTGCACGAGTCACGACAGCCATGAGTCACGACAGCCATTTTTAGCAAGGAAGACAAACTGCAATCGATTGGGTGTGTTCGGCAAAGTTCGGGATACGTTCGTACGATGCGTGAATAATACGGTACTCTGCAGTTAACAATATAGTACAATGGCTATAAATAAAGCACGCTAGTTCCCGAAACTAGTATATTACAGTTTTCTTTATTATATACGACACTGTAAGTCAGATATACATACCACATTACCGTACCGAAATTATGGGATTTCAGTACCAGATTTCTTTACGAACCAAGCAAACGGAAAAAAAATTGGGAAGCTTGAAAATCGTACAATTCACATGAATCGTACAACCGTACAATAGGGCGCAAAATCGTACATTGTACGGGAAAATCGTAAGAGTTGGCAGCTATGCCAGTACTACACAAGATTACACAAAAAAAAAATTCCTTGGAAAAATGTAATTTTATGAGTATTGTGGAGGTACTCACTGAGAGATCCTGTGAAGTGTGCTTGCCACAAGCATGTAAAGCAGTACTTTAATTAGTTTTTTGTAACTCTACAACCTCCTAGCTCCCACCCCCTCCCCCAAGAGGGATTCGTCTTCTATCTCCAGCCATGTTAAGTTATTCCCCCTTGACACCTCACCCATCTTATTCACAAGCAAGCACACACCATTACTCTAAATAAAGAATTCCGCCCGCCCTTTCTACCGTCCCTTCTTTCCAATAGGCGACTGTGTGTTACAAATTAAAGTTGATGAAAACAACAAGAAAGAAAGAAAACAGCATGGCACGATGCAAGTGATTGCTTTCTCATGTAACAAAAGATAGCTGTATCATTTTACAAGCCGGTAGCTGCTTTTCACACTAACGTGCACGTAAAAATAAAACGCCGACGTGTTATCAGCCGTCTATATCAGAAGGAACATCAGGAGAAGGGGGGCCTAAGAGAGAGACGAGAGTCGTGCACATAAAAAAAAGCTGAAGGCGACTCGTTATCAGCCTTCTGCATCAGCAAGAAGCGTCGGAGCAGTAAACAACTGAACAGATTACTGATAAAAGTGCCGTATGTGACGCAGCGGGCCCAGCTACTTATGGCTTTCATCTCCGGGATTATAGTACCGAGATGTCCGATGAAAGGCACCAGACGCGTCTTCACGCTTGCCAGTCTGGGCTACTCCATTCATGTAGGCCTTGTTTTAACTGATTTTAACTATTGCTTTTCGATTTCCGAAAAAGGAAATGGGGCGGGGAATTTTCCCTGACTATTCCCTGACTTTTTCAGGCCACTAAAATTCCCTGACTATTCCCGGTATTCCCGCCCTGTCGCCACCCTGACATTGTCAAGGAACCATTGGTCTGGCAACACTGGCGGAAATCTCTGCAAATGGTCTGGCAAAACTGGCGGAACCCTCTGCAAATACAAAACGCCAAAAAAATCGTATTTGAGCCAAAAACTTGGTACAGCGCGCCAAATCCACTGTTTCACACGGTTCCACACAACTACAATATCGTTACAAAACGATATTATGGAACTTTAAAATTGGTATACGTACCAAGAAAATGGTACGTTGTGTTCGTACCACCTGCGGAAATGTTCATTTACTAAATTTTGAAATTCCAGGTTTTTTTTAGAGAATTCCCTGACTTTTACCTAACTTCTCCAGAAATCTTAAATTCACTGACTTTTCCCGGTTTTCCCGGTCGCTCACCACCCTGAGAATGTGTTCCATAGATGCAGACATTCGAAACATCTGGGTTCAACACAAGAGGTTTCATGATACTGAACACTAAAAGTTTCTTACCCGGTGGTTCACCACCACCAACTCCTTCTGGCCGAGGCTGGTTGCAGCGATTGCATTCTGTGCGCCAAGAAAAGTTGGTGTTGCCGCAGTCTGGGTTAGGGCACTTCCAGTCCCCATCACGACCAAAACCTGTCCAACAATAATACACATCATTTGTAAAAAAATGCCTGAAACCAAAACTGTTGACGACATGCCCAAAAAGTGTAACTACAGTAGAAGCTCGGGATACCGCGCTTTGATAAACCGCGCATTCGGCTATATCGCGGGGTAATTCATGTCCCCCAAGCTAATGTACCAGAAACTTCACAATCCTACTACGTATTTCAAAGGGACGTTTGTTTTGCCGGTCAAACATTCATTCAAACGAGAGGGGCGGAGAAGGACAAAAGACAGCGGACAGGAAGGGGTAATGGAAGTGTTGAAAATTTGACAGGCAGGATGTGTTTATTAGTCGCCAGGAGTCTTGGCGTCTTGCTGTCCGGCGGTGCGGAAGGCCTCTTGTTAGGAGTGGTAGGAGTGGAGGGGAAAGTATTGTTTGGAAGGGGGAAGGGGCAGAAACTGGCACTAGGGAATCCCCAGCCGCGACGTGGGTGGGAAGTGATAGTCACAGCTGACGACACACTAGCAGCTGCCAACAAGAATTTATTGCAATCCGTTCAGTTTTTTATGTGGTGCGATGTCGCAGAAAAGAAAGACTTCTTCTGTGAAAGACAAGTTACACATTATCGACCGTGTAAAAAAGGGTGAGACCCAAGCGAGTGTTTCGCGCGAGTGCGGTGTGAAATGGTTGTGTTCCTGACCTTTACTTGAATTCTTGTTTTTCTTTATTTTATATCATGTTATAAACTTTGTCAATGTGTAAAGGGGCTGCAGTGTACAAGTTGAAAGTAACAGTATTCATACACTAAGAGTGTGGAACTATTTTCATGTATTTATAAAAATGCTTTATAGCTTATTCTGTCAGTTACAATTAGTTTTCTTATTTAACTTTTGTCCTTGGAATGGGTTTTCAGCCGACAATATTTCTATATGTAACGTTTTTTGCTTTGGAGATAAGTAGAAGATTTTGGAGTGCGGCGGAGGGATCTGTAAAAGATTGTTGGCGAGGGGATGCGCGGGCCTGGCTGTGGTCTATTTGCTTGGAGGTTGTGAAGGTTGAAGGTTGTGGACGCAGGGCGCATCCCGTGCGGCGGGAAGATGTTTGCCGACCACGTGGCATGTAAAATGTGGAAATAAGTTTTTGTGGGCACATTATTTTTCAGTGAAAGAAAATAAGTTTGTTTTATTTTCGGGGTTGCGGGAGACTTTGGTTTTGGGAAGCCTAAAATACCGGGAATGAGTTACTACAGCCCGAACCTCGTAAAGTTTCGCCAGCGATCTTGAAGTGCGGCAATTGTAATGTACATTTCTTGTATGTAACTTTGTTTTCGTCTGAACAAAATACACTAGACCCCCGATTTTACGAACCCTGGATTTAACGAAGGTAGCGATTCTACGAATACAATCTCAGGAACCCTCAAAAAATAATAAAATTATATGACAAAAAAAAATTGTACGGAATTATGTTGACAATGAATAAAACATACTGTATCTATTTCACGGCATTAAAATATGAATTGTAGAGTTGCAGTTATTACTTGGTAAGTCACAATATTAAAAATAAAACAAAAATAGCGAAAATCCGTTAAAAAATGTGGCAGTGACAGTTTGAAAACCGCGCGGCGGCGTCGCCGGCTGTGCCAAGCCGGCCGGCCTGTCTCCGTCAACTACGACGTATTAGGATCTATATTGAGGTCGTACTATAGACACAAAGGTCCAGCGCATGCGCATATTGCTCATTTAACTATCGTACAGCCTCCTTCTAGGCTGTTTCACGACGTCTTCTATCTCTCTCGTCTCGCGCCGAATGAGTTTACTTTTTTACACGAACTCTATAAATAAGAGCGTGATATTTTTCTTTATTGCGTTAACACCATACGTACTTAAAACTAGGGTTGTGCGAACATTCATTATATTGAAACGATAACGAATAATCTGCACGTTCCTTTTCGGTTTCGGTAAGAAAATTATTGGGCGAAAGTCTAATGAAACAAAAATTCTTGACTTTCACGAATACTAAAGTTGTTATCAAATGCTAATTTAGTTTACTAACAACTTCAGCTTTAAAATGTCTGCTGTAAACTTGTTTTTCAATTTCTGCTCAGCAGGAATATTTCAAAACTAGTCTTACACTGTTATACCACTAATGATACAACACAATGTAGCTCCTAATGTGTCTCTCCGAGTTAAAATAATACACAATGAAACCATTAACACCGTCATAAAACTCTCATTTAACATTCATTAAGGTCAAGCTCTCACAAAATTAGTTTTCATTTTCGTTTCGATTTCGTGAAATAAAGTGACATATTTTTCATATTCGTTTCGCTAAACAAAAAGCCACATTCGCACAACCCTACTTAAAACAATTAACTTGGCGCATAATTTGCTTAAACAATGCGTTACTTGAGTGTCGTAAAACATGCGTTTCACAAGTAAGCACGATAATAGCGCTACCTATTATGAAAGTGTAGAAACATTTGTCTCCGGGTATGTCGAACTTGGAAAATAAATAGACGTTCGTGTATTACGTAATCCCGGAACTCCTAATTTATTTTTACCGCATATACTGACTGTGAAAGTGATTATTTACATTCACTTATACATGTAATTCTTAACGATTTTAGGTAAGAACGTCACAAAATGGTGTTTTTGGAACAACGTCAGTATATGCTACGGTGCTGCTATCTATCCACCATCTTGTGAACGTTCGTACAGTTGCGCTATCTGTCCGCTCTGCACGCTACTACGTTCTCGTACAATTAATCAACAACGTCGAGGGAATGTTTTTACGTTAAGTTATATAAAACTGCCCAATGAATAAATACATCCGCCTATTCCTTCTTTCTTTGGTGAATAATTTACAAGGGCATTTTACTAGTAAGGAATGCCTACTTTTTTTTTCCATTAAACGCTACGCAAATCGGGCTATTCGCTCGTGAGAAGGCACTCGACAGCTCGGTTTTCTCTTTTTTTTTAGGACAAAGGTCGATCATATCTATTGTTTAGCGGTGTTCTTTTGATCGTAAGACGTCTGCCTATTGATATAAATTTATATTTCAACTATCACGTGCGTTATTTTTCCGTTAAATGCTACGGAATTCGGTCTATTCGCTTGAGAGAAGACACTCGGAATCTCGATTTTTTCATTTTTCTAGGAAAAGGATTGGTCATATCTGTTGTTTAGCGGTGTTATTTTGATCGTAAGACGTCGGACTATTGATATAAATTTATATTTAAACTATCACTTTCTTTATTTTTCCGTTAAATGCTACGGGAGTAGGGCTATTCGCTCGAGAGAAGACACTCGGAATCTCGATTTTCTCATTTTTTGTGGACAAGGGTCGGTCATATCTACCGCTCAACAGTGTGACGTCTGGCTACTGATATCAATTTATGTTTACATTATTACGTTAATTAATTTCCCGCAAAACGCTACGGAAGTCTGGGCCTAGAGACACTTTGCAGAAAAAAATGCAATTTTAAAATTTTCGGATAAGGCGGAGGGGGGGGGGGGGCAAAAATAAGCCGCTATCGAATTTACGAAGGTAGCGATTTTACGAATGCGATGAGAGGAACCGTGAGTATTCGTAAAATCGGGGGTCTAGTGTAATTACAAGTTGCAACAAACTGTGTCGGTGCCTTTCTTTATTTGTGTAAAGCCCGTGCCAGCAAGTAGGCCTAATGTAAACTTCGCACTTGTGTTGTAAACGATATATATATCCAGCATAATATACTGAGAGTGGGAACTTAAATTTGGAGCCGAATAAGTGACCCGCCACAGCGGTGTTCCTGGAGGAACCATTAGAGGATTGATTAAGGATGAAGAAAACTAAGGGGTTTTTTTGATGTTGTCTATAGTGATGTCGGTTTGAATAGAAAAAGAACCACTTTAGGTGAAGACTATGAACTGGACGAGTGTTTGTACAGGTGGTTTTTAATCAAACGAAGTGAAGGTGTGCCATTATCAGGACCAATTTTGAAGGCTCAAGCTGTGAAATTTCACAATGATTTACATGGAAACAAAGACTTCAAAGCTTCGGATGGGTGGTTTACACGATGGAAAGGACGCCATGGGATACGTCAGACAAACCTAGAAGGGGAAGCACGATCTGTGACACTGTATCTGCAACACACTTTCCTGCAGAACTTCACAAGGTGATGAGTGAAGAAAATTTGACGGCAGAACAAATTTATAATTGTGATGAAACTGCTTTATATTTTCGGCTCCTTCCTTCCAAATCACTAGACGTAAAAAATTCTAAAAATAAGTCGGGATTTAAATCGAACAAGGACAGAGTTACCCTTCTTTTTGCTACAAACAAATCTGGCAGCCACAAACTAAAGCCACTTTGTATTGGAAAAAGCCGAAGACCACGATGCTTCAAGCACGTGAACATGAAATCATTACCTGTTACATACACACACAAAAAAAATGAATGGATGACAGCATGTCATATTATAGACTCCAGCATGACTCTAGAAGACCTTGTGAGCTGGGCCGACTGTGACAGTAGTGAGCCTGTTTCTGAGACCATGACCGAGCAAGACATAATTGATGCTGTGCGGGACAATAACAACGATGCTGTTGACGAAGATGAATGTGAAAGTGAGCCAGAAGAAAAGGAAGTGCCAAGCATAAACCAAGCGATAACAAGCATTGATCAAGTTATTTCATGGTTGGAAATACAGACTGAATCAAATCAGGTTTCTTTGCTTCACCTGGCGAACATAAAACGCTATGCAGGAAAAAAAACGCACTGCATTGGTCCGACAAACAAAAATTTCTGAGTTTTTTAAAGCAAATTAAAAGTAGATTTTTTCATCTGTTATGTAAAGTTACGTAATATAATGTGTTTAGTAGTGTACAAATTTTCATTGGAAACTTCAATTCTGTTTATTGTGTGTTGATTTTCTGATGTGTTTTAAAATTACAATAGAGTGCTGTTTAAGACAAATCACTGTACGTAGTTCTATTTTTATGTGAACGTCTGTCTGCTGCGTGGTTGTAAACATGTAATCTATCTGCCTTAGCTGTGTAGGCAAGGCCACACAATAGCATTCCTATGACGCATGTGTGCGTGCCTTATCTCACTTTACCCACGCCACATCTGCGCCTGTCAGCTCCAGCGCTCGCCGCTGTCGTTAGCCTCTATACCCCGTGCGCAGTTAACATAACTCAACTCCTTGCACATTTAACATACGTAAATACAGTCAAATCAGTGGTACATAACATAAACTACAGTAGTTTAACATGATACGGTGGCAAATAAGAACATTACGGCGCTAAATAACAGTTTATTGAATAAAATTCTTTTTGTTATTTCTGGTCTATCTCAGTACAGCGCGCATAGGCTATAGCGCGGGTTAGATTTAAGTCTCCCGACATGAGCGCTTTATCGAGCTTCTACTGTATATGGATACAGCCAGGCCCCGCAACTTCATAGGCTAATATAACATTGCAACAATCCATTAAAAAAATTAATAATTTAAAAGGAATATAACAGAATATTTAAAGTAGGAATATACCAGTACTTACAGGCGATACTTGTAAACATGCACAAACACACACATACACGAAGGGACAACACATTTTCAGCGGTCACGACGTTTCACCAATATTAAACTGGCTTCCTCGGGCAGCAAGACATGACACATTGCAGTCCAGCGACAGCGTGTGCTGCTACCTGTAAGCCTAGTGGCTGGAAAGCAAACTAAGCATGGCAGGAATTTCAAACATGGGGCAGTAATGTAGGTCAGTAGGTGATGGCTTACAAAGGTTTAAAAAAAAAGGGGTGGGGGGGGAATGAAAAATGAGTTATCTGTAAGGACCCATAAATGGTGATGCGAAATTCGCGGAAAAACGTGAGATTTGCTGGAAAAAATCGTGAAATTTGACGTAGATATAAGTTTTCCATGTATTTCAGCAAAATTTCGTTGAAAGGGATGTTTCACGCGAATTCAGATGCCTTGGCGGAAGTTTTGTCACAAATCAAATGAGGCACAATCGTATGTTTCCTTTCACAGGGTGTCCACTGATATTCAGTTTTGAAATTCCCTGACTTATCCCTGTTTTCCAGGTAATATCTGTTAATTTTCCTTGACATATTATCGGAAAAACTGGTACTTTTTAAGGCCTGCATTGGCCAAATGGCTAGTGTGATCGCTTCACAGTAACCGGTCACTCCTGTATTTTGCTTGCGAAAATAGTGCTGGGACTTTGGTGAGATTTCTCAAGGATATTTCTTATCTTAATCCTGGTTATTCCCAACTTCTTTCACCGTCATCGGTGCTCAAGACCAAAAATGTTACAAGCTGCCCTAACTTCTTAGCTGAATTGGTATCTTTGATTCCATAAATTTACATCAACACAGCACATTTGAAATAAATAGTTTTAATGGAACAACATTAAAAGAATTGGATAAATGCATTTGAATCACAAACTACATTCTAAGCGACTCAAGCGTTACACGCGATCACGGTTATTCTCCTATGGCTTTGCACGTGATCACCAACGTCGCTGCGATGTTCTTTCTTCCTTCGTTATCTGTAACTCTGACATTACGTGTATGTTTTCGGATGGCGAAAACTGTAAACAGCGGGAAAAATTTAATTTTGATGATGTGATATATTAATTTGCAAACAAACGGGACGTGAAAAAAGTGCAAATCACAGGAAAACGTAAATATCGGCTGGGCATGTTTACTTCTTGCGCAGCCACGATTCTCTTTTACCGTTCGCTAGAACTGTTCGTTTTAAATTTACACCGTATGTTGAAATTAATTTAAAAAACGATCGATACACCTAAATTTTGTCTGTGGGACAATATATTTTGAGCTATGGATGCGGGAAAAACGATACTTACGAAAACGATTCATTTGGACTTCTTAAACCTTGTTTTACTAGGAAAATTTTTGGGACCAACAAAATTACACAATAGATACGGGAAAACGATGGAAACAAAAACGATGCAACGAGTTTCTACTATACATTAGTTCATGTGTGCAGTTTGAATAGATTTTAAGCCTTTTTCACTCATATTTAAAGGGTTGAAATAACGGAAAAACTTGAAAAAAATGTTTATTTCGCACATTCGACCATGTAAAAAAAATATTTAGATTTTACAGATAGTGGCATATACAGTAAAACATCCATTAACGAATATTCTACTTAACAAAAAACCCTGTACAACGAAGTAAAGATTTGGTCCCGCCAAACCCCCATAAGAACAATGCATTTTTAACCTCCAAATATGGAAATTTACTTTGTTCACAACGGTAAAATTCTCTCTACAACGAACGACTAATTTTAAAAAAATCACACGTCAATAATTATAATTAACAAGAAACTATTTTTTTTATTCTCCTCGCGCTGAAAGTACGTTTAAAACCTTGATGCATACAATAAAACACTGTAAATAAACATAAACAACACGTCTTCAGATCCATAGTTTAAAGATACACACAAGGTGCACATGCAGCACTTGACATAAAATGGCCGCTTAACTCTTAGTTGCAACTTCAGCGCTCGTGGTGGTGGAATTCCATACCAAGATTTCGGCGAGATAACCACCCCGAGTCCCAGATTTCTGTGGTTAAAAGTGCGCATCCCAACAGTGTACATCATCTGTGACATAGGCCTCTATTTCGTTTTGCTTTTCTATCACCGAAATAATGACGGTATTTTAGAAGTCTAGCACGTGGTTAGTTGTAACTTTAACGTGGATGTGTTTGAATGAAATGTTGTGGCAGATAATAATAATAATAATAATAATAATAATAATAATAATAATAATAATAATAATAACAACAACAATAATAATAAAACTAGAAATTTGAAAAGTTGTTCATCAAAGTGATAGTGTGAGATACTGTAGTTAACGATTTCGACATTCGCGTCCAAACCTACACTATCAGCCATAATTTCAAATCGTAGGCAGATAGAAAACAACACTGCCTTTGTTGGCGTAAATAGGAAACGTATTAAAGTATGTAAAAATGAAGTCTTGTACAAGGAAATTAGATTGGTGCTTGGAGGTTAGGGGCATTAAAAAGTAATGCTTCGGGACTTATTTTTTAAGGGAAGGCTTGGCATTCAGTACTTGAAATGTGAGTAGAAAATTAGCAAGTATCCAGTGGCTGGCATTTCAAATTTAAAGTCATCGTAACACACTATGAAGTTATCTGGTGAAGAGCTTGGTGTAACTCTGATATTCCAGAAACATGGCAACCTCACGTGAAGTTCCATGTGCAAGACATTTTCAGTTGTTCATAATCTTTAAAACAAATAGCAATCTCAGCAATATTATCTTTTTTTTGGTTGCTTCTATAATTCCCAATATATACTGTAAGTTGTCGACCGAAGTTTTGTAGTTCACGTGAAATTCTACGTCGAGTAGAAATCAGTTGTATAAAACCTCTATTTAAAAACACCCCTTACAACAAACATGTCATTTTTTGGTCCCTTGAGTTTTGTTAAATAGAGGTTTTACTGTATACAGTGAAACACCTTATTTACACTTTCCAGAGGGACAGAGCGAAATAGTGTAAATAGAGGGAAATTGTAAATTAAATGAAATCTCAAAAAAACTATTCTGCTTACTTTATTTAGTACTTTTGTTTTCATTGTGGAGTAACTGACAGTACCATATCTATCTTCTTGATTGTTCTTTTTTTCGTCATAGCATATTGTGTTTTATATTTGTTACTACTCCTTTTACGATTAAATTTCCTATTGAATACTGAGGAGACTCAAGGTGACCAGGCGACGTGCCAGTTAATATGATTGAGCTCCCCTGAAATATTGAGGCCTTGAAGTTTAACCAGCCAGTGTGTGTGTGTGTGTATACAGTATAAGGTAACCACTCCAGTGAGAATTAGTCCCCATCATCGACTACCATTGCAAAAACAAAGCTAATACTGCCCTGAATCAGTGCAACCTGAAGTGTAAAGTTTTTCTTCAAGAAACAAGTCAATAGATACGGGAAAATGGTGGAAACTAAACCATGCAACGAGTTTCTACTGTATGGTAATGTTCAAGGGACTGCAAAATGTGAACTTCTTAGGCGGGATGCACTGTATATGTAAGGCCTCTCACTAAATTTATTGCAAATCATATAGCCTATGACACGAGAAATATGAACTTTGTATGGTTTATCAACAAAACAAATTCCGCTGCTTAAAATTTTATGTTTTAGAATAAAGAACTTCATTATAACACACAAGCGGTAATAATGGTCCCTAGGAGTTTGTTGTAGTGAAGCTTTACTTTACTATTTGTTAATATAACGCCAGGCTAAACCACGAGGAAAAAGACACAAACATTACAAACTACTAGTGTTCTGCACTATGCTTCATTCACCAAGACCGTGCATATTAATCATGTGACACCACACCTCCCACCCAGTCTTGGGCACTAGGCACTGTGAACGCCCAGGAGAGCATCATGTAACCACTGCAGCACGATCTCCCTGGCTGAAGATAAATTGTTTGAGATGCAACAAAGCGATATCCGCCTGTCACTATGATGCCCCAACACACATTTCCAAGCAAACGTCCCACCACCAGTTGAGTAAGTGGTGCTGTGCACAATCGATATCTCGCAACTCGTGGCATTGGCATTCGTTTAAGTTTAACAGTTGAAGCTGCATCGCGCGTTGTTTACATGAGATTTGTCGCTCACGTACTGCCGGTTTTTGTCAGTGTTAATGCAAAAAAAAAAACATGTTTTAAACAAATAAATTAACCTTGTAATTAATATCGGAATTGACAGAACATTAAAATAATGTTGGTACAGCCTAAATCTCATCTTAGCCCGCTCTCGTATTACAGGGTTTCTCCAGTGTATTTAATTTAAAAGGTCTTTTACACTATAGGCATTTGAACACGTACTTCGTACAAATAATGGCAAGTATGGATGTACAGAGGATGGGGTAGATCAAAATCTGAACATTTTTTCAAATTATTATGTTATCCCTTCCACCCTGTTAGATAATGTCGTCTTGGAAATCAAACGGGCTTGTAAAGGAATTATATTGTATAACTATGTGCTCACCTCCACCACCTCCTCCTCCTCCTCCTCCTCCTCCTCCACCACGATCATCTCTGCCCCCTCCGCCTCCTCCTCTACTTCCTCTGTCCATGCCTCCGCCGCCACCGCCACCTCCGCCACCTCGACCCCCTCTGCCACGGCCAGCTGCATAGTTGTTCTTGTGCTGGGCCATCTGCACCTTTATCACTGACCCTTTGAAATCCTTGCCTGCACAAACAATACAAATCAAGGTTACACCAACTAGTCTTAGGAATGAGGAAAAGAAAAAAGATACAAAGTCAAGATTATTAAGGTTTCAACTTTCTCAGCAAAGCAAAGTTACTGCAACCAATAAAAACAATATACTGTATTTATCTGAAAAGAGACTGACCCCTTATATCTGACTTAGTTTTAAAGGGGAAAAAAAATATTTTCCTTTCATTACTTGAATGGTTTATTACAAATATATTAGCGATGGGTCGATTCCGACTCCAGAATTGATCGATTCCATTGGAATCTAAATAGAAATGAATCCCTGGTTTTGGAATCGATATGACCGATTCTTAAAAATAAACATCCCTGTGAACATATTTTAGTTTCACAGGTATCACTGGTCGGCCAGAGTGATTTTGTGAACAAACGCAAACTATTTGAGGTTTCTAATATTATTGTCGCCGATATAGCACCCGAAAATGCAATTCTACTTCCATTGGTGAACATCAACTATAAAATAAAAACTTGTTCGTCAATGATTGTCGTCACATTTGTTTAGATAATTACGTTGCATTACATTCAGTATCAAAATAAATACTTATACACCATGCTGGACAGCTACTAACGCCTATATCCCCAATAATAAAAACTAGAAATCATTGCAAATTGTCGCATCGTAACGTTTTGTTTATGTTTCGGGACCAGAGATGTTAACTACGTTCAAGTCCGAAGTACGACAGTACTAGAAAAAATGGTTGCCGCAAGAATGGATTAGTACCAAAATATTCCACTGGAATAAAAATGGAACAACATAGCGCTACTAGTTTCATAGTCCGCCATATTTACTGTTTGTCTCGTGCGTGGACTTTCCCAACTGAACGTAGCGTATCTAAGACGTCTCAAAATATAAATGAAGATTGTAAACACTGCAACGATAAAAACGGTAGCGAATATGTAATAAAATTGTTCCGTCGGTAATTGTAAATCACCTTTTAACTCACAAATATTTTAAAATGTATGTCGACAAAGAAAAAAAATATTGATTTCTTAAAGTACGGCACGCAGAAGCCAAAAACAAAAACTTGAAGACGCGGAACTTTGAAAACTACCTATTGTATTGATCGGTTTTATAATACTCAAAAGTACCTATTTACCGGTAAATTTTTATTCACAATATTTATTACGTAAGTACCGGTAAATACTGTTGATCACGAAATGTATTCTTGCCAAATGTGCATATTCAATTACAGTATGCACAACTTCATAACTGCACAGATCTTGTTTTTCTTAACATACGAATAGGCCTAATGTGGGTTTTACGTATAAGAAAATAAAATGAGATAAAAACCTAAAATAAAGCCTTAGAATCGGACTCGGAATCGAAGAATCGAATTCCAATTTTAAGAATCTATGTTGGATTGCGTGTATTTTAGGAATCGACCCAACACTAAAAATAATAGTATGTGATCAAAAACAAAAAACAAAAATTAATGATTAAAACCACAAAAATACATGTTACCAGTACATAATATGTAGGTTGGAATCTTTATTACCAAAATTAATTCCTACGTTAAAACCATGACCATAGAAGACCATAACACCTCAAGAAGAGATGATCCACACAAACACAATTTTATCAGGCCCCTGTAAAGCAGTTGCATATCTGACGACCATGAGTGTTCAAAAATCTTGAGATTTTTGGGGGAAAGAGAGAGATACACAGACCTGCCAACTTCCAAAGAATCCTATCAGTAAGATTTTCAAACTATTTAAAATTTGATGTAAATGAAACGCAGCATTTCATGTGCTGTGTATGATTAACTGCTATTAAAAATAATTGTATTAATAATATTGGCCTACAAAGCTACTTACATTACAACTGAACACATAAATTTTTTGAATATACTATATAATTATTTGCCACCATTGCTTACATCATAAAACACAGAAAACTAAT
This sequence comes from Medauroidea extradentata, assembly GCA_003012365.1. Classification (NCBI taxonomy): domain Eukaryota; kingdom Metazoa; phylum Arthropoda; class Insecta; order Phasmatodea; family Phasmatidae; genus Medauroidea; species Medauroidea extradentata. The sequence continues at coordinate 27,169 of PNEQ01123402.1, forward strand.
AGGGAAATAAACTACTGAATGTTATAGTACTTTGTTCTATCAAAATAAAATACAAATACAACTCATATTTATTGAAACATTAACACAAACCTACGTACTTGGTTAGGTATTGTCGATTAGTTTTTAATTTTATTTTTCCACACAGAAGGCCATTTTAACAATACCTGGTTGTAAATCAATTTCCAGTACTGCAGTTCCGCATTTTCTGACGATTGTGTGAACACAACACACTGGGTAAACACAGCACTGCACAGCAGTGCCTATGAGGTTATATTTTCATGTCTTAAATTTTTTTTTATATTCCTACGTTTTGCAAATGCTAAATACGCAACTGTTGACACAGGAAGCACCTGACCTCAACCCTACCGCCAAAATAATTAATTAAAAGTTTGTAAATGGCCTAAAATAATTGTTTACATACCAAAAGTCGCCGGGCTATACATACGTGACGAGATATAACTTTCTTATGATTTCATTTTCTTCACATTTTTCCGAGCTACGTTTCTTTAATTAGTCCACGCAAATAGTCAATATGAAAGGCAAATTAGCTTCACAGAATCCAAAAAATTGGGTAGCACAACGCATGTAAACATGCAAGCCACAACCAACGCCATTTTGAAAACAGACTGTTGAAACGAAAAGATTTGTTTGACCTGAACGGCTCGACTCTGCAGTTCGAGTTATCGAGAGACAAATAATATGGTACAATGACTTCACATATAGTAAAATTATTCCCGAAATTACGGTATCATCGGCTTACTTCATTATTTACAACACGATAACTCAGTATAAAGTACGATACACGTACCATAAATACGATATTCAAGGTACCCAAGGTAGCAAGGCGTTGGAAATTGTGCGATTTCGCCGGCACACAGAAAATCCGTAAAACCGTAATGTCTCGATATTTCCGTACAAAATACGAGCAATCCGTAAAAGTTGGCAGGTCTGCATACAGTAAAGCATCACTTTAACGAACTTCAGCACTGCGAACACTTCACGACAACGAACTTAACGTACGGTCCCGCCGAAATGCAATACAAATATATGTAAATTATTTTCAGTAATACAAACTTTCCCGTAAAGTTTTGCGAGAAATTTACAAAATATTCACGTTAACGAACGCCATACATTCAGCATAAATTGTTTAAATTATTTTCCCCATAGCATTTTGTTACTGAATAAATGTACACATAACCAAAACAAATGTACACAAATACTCTTTAAGACATCACAACACGTCAGACTGACAACGGCATCATATCGAGCATGTTTTGTTGACGCGAACACAGCGCTACTACTTGAGTGTATGAGGTAGAAGAACCACCGCCATTTTGGATTTAAATAAATTTTAACACGATTACAGCGCTCCTCCAATGAATGTTAAGCATCACGACTACAGCGCCAATTCTTCTACTAAGGTTTCACATACGTGATACAATAACAATTTTTATCATTGGGCTTGAAATACGCACTTTTTGTCTTTGTTTACGTTTTGCGCGCGCAAGAACCTAAAAAGTATACTCGTTAAGTTGCAATACAGTTTTTATTTTCTCATATTCGCAACTGGTTCTGTAAAATGTTGCCAAGAAAGTGGAAAGCAATCGACATGAAGACAAAACTGTCTATTCTTAAAGCCGTAGACGATGGGAAGAAAAAAACTGACATCGCGACAGAGTTCGGAATCGCTAACTCTACTTTGTCAACAATTCTAAACCAGCGGTCCGAAATAGAGAAGCATAATTTCCTGTCCCACAACCGAAAACGTGTTTCGGCACCACCGTATGAAGAGATTGTTTGACTGGTTGATGCAGTCAAGAGCATCAAACATACCTGTAGCTGGAAACGTTTTGCAGGAGAAAGCCCTTGAAGAAGCCCTTAAATTAGGGTTTGACAACCTCCAAGCCTCAGGTGTGTGGCTTCACAGGTTTAAGGCACGGTATAATTTAAGTACTTTGAAGGTGTCTGGTGAAGCTGCTGCAGTTGATGTCACTATTCAGGAAAGATAGCAAGCTGAACTGGATTCCCTTATTTCAGTTTATGATAAGGAAGATATTTTTAATGCAGATGAGGCTGGAATATTTTTTAACCTCCTTCCTGATATAACTTTAGAGGTTAGAGGTCAGACCTGTCATGGGGGCAAACGAAGCAATGTGCGCTTCACAGTGTTGTTTTGTGTTAACAGCGATGGCTCAGAAAAAATGGAACCTCTAGTTATCGGAAAATTTGCCAAGCCTCGTTTCAAGAATGTTAAACACTTGCCATGAAAATACAAGAACAACAAAAACTCTTGGATGACTTCATCCTTGTTTCAAGAGTGGCTGTAGAGTTTTGACTCGAGGATGGTGGTGCAAAACAGGAAGGTTATGTTGGTCATTGATCACTGCGTTGCCCACAATGCAAATTTTGCTGCTTTAAGGAACATTAAAGTTGTCGTCCTCCCTCCAAATTGTACCAGCACACTGCAGCCCCTACATCAGGGTTCTTTGTTCAGGTCAAAAGAGATTACAAAAGGCAGCTGGTGCAGTATCTCTTGCGACAAATGGAGTGTGGCAAAGAAACGTCAGCTTTGAAATGGAATATTTTGCAGGCAATGCACAGGCTTTGCTTGGCATGGAATAGACTCAAGCCAAGCACGGTTAAAAAATTGTCTTGCCAAAGCAGGGTTCCCAGCAAGTTCTAGTGAAGAAGAATCCATTGATGATGCAGAAGAATGTGAAGCAGAATGAGTGGAAGTTAAAAAAAAAAATTTGATAGCTGCCAGTCATCATTCAGTGATTTTTCTTCTGCTGATAATCAACTGACAACATGTCCTGTTTCGGATGAGTTACCTCCAGAGGATAATGCAGAAGAGTGTGGTTCCCAGGTGAACACAATGAAGATGCGGATGACACTGAAGAGGTTGAAATCAAGCGGCCTCGGCGAGAAGAGATTTGTGGTGCTCTAGATGTGTTGGAGAGACTCTTCTTGACATCAACAAATGTATCCCACCAAATGGGAGTTTTGCAAAGCATTGAGAAGGATGTGACAAAAGAATTGGGAGCCACGAAAAAGCAGTCATCTATAAAAGACTTTTTTTCAAAGTCAAAGTGAAAAGTTTGTTAACTTGACTTCATAGCACCTTGACTTGTATATATTTTTGAGCAGTGTTCTGTAGTGTGTGACGTGCACTGGCGGGTAGCACTTACTTGGCCTCTATCATACAGTAATTTCAATTTTTTTGTCCTAATTAATGTTTTTTTTCTTTGTTGTTTATAACAAATTAAGCAGGCCAACTTAACCAGGTATAAGGATGTATACGGCGGGATCCAACCTATTAATTGGGGATGCGAGTAGAGAAATTTACATTAAAATTTTCTTTTTAATTTTAAATTTAACTTTAAAGCAAGAGAAAAGTATTTAATTTTATGTGTCAATGTTATTGCATTTATGTTATGTTTGGACTCATTTTAAAGCTAAATTAATTTCTAGCAACTTTTCTAAGTAAACTTTTCTTATATTTTGCCTTGTCTGGATTTTTTTAATTTCAAGTAGCCTCTTAGCTTGCTTCTCCTGGAATGGAATTTATGTGGCAGGCTAGACGTAGTCCTCTTGCTGGGAAGCACGTATAGAGAAGTGCTAGCTTTTACAATTTCAAATAAGCTCTGAGCTAGCCTGTGCTTTGGATGGATTTATTTGGCAGGCAGGTCAGAGTTCACTCGCTTGGAGGCACGTACATGGACGTGCTGGAATGCGGGGGCTCTGCAGGGCGTTTCTCGATCAACGTGGGTGGTAGTGTCGGGCGCAAAACTCCAAGAAGGTGTTGATCCGCGACAGATTGATGACGCTGCCTATCCCCATTTAATAACCTAATGAATATTTAGCTGGTATAATCGAATTAAATGTTTTGTAATTTATCAGTATCTATGTTACGTACAATCTTTAGGTTATAAACGGCAATTAACCAGCTTTTTAGGCAAGTTGGATCCTGATGTATCACTCCGCCGCTCGGCCGAGTAAGTCAGAGTGTCCGCCCAGGAAAGTTAGTTGTGATCCATCGGAGCTAGGGGACGGTCGCCGGGAGATGGCCGGCTGAGTGTTTAGTTGGGGCGTCATGGCGGCAGGAGGACGTGTTAGACGGGGCAGAGGGGCTGTGAAGCCTAGAGTGCGGATTCGTTAGTCGAACTTAGCTTTATTTTCTTTCTTTGTTCGCATGCTGCCCTTTAATTTAGCAGTAAACAAACAGTAGATATTCATAACCATATAGCCGGTGATTAAGGTAGACAAAGTGCCGGGCAAAGTACTACTACTCACACAGAGGGCAGGCGGTAATGCCTAATACGTAGATAGAAAAGTCACCTCAACTAACTCTGGGGGAGCATGCGCTTTATGAATTGCCATTGTCCGTTCAAGTTAATCAAAAGAAAGGTTAAATAAAAAAAATGCTGATATTAATTTTCTTCTAATTTTTTTTAGCCGTTTCGTAGTAACCTCACTGATATCCGGGCATCAATATAATAGGCACCGCCTCTACATCAGCTCGCTGTGTTTTGCCATTTTTTTGCCTGCTAACTACGTGCAATAGCAAAGGGGGGAGAGTTACGTCTCCGCAACAACATAGTAGAGGAGCCCCATCACATTCTGTTGCCGCAAACAGGGACATCGGCGACGTGCTCCCAACATCAGAATACAACTACAACAGAGCGACGTAGCAGCCCCGTCACATTCTGGCATCCCCGAACAGGGACATAACCTCCAACATCTAGATAATAACACGGCGACGTACAAGCAGCCCCGTCAGAAGTGTTTTTCTGTAACTGAGAGCCTGAACATCCTTTTTTCAAAGGTAATGCCATTTGAACTGGAAGAATGTCCGTAACATAAATATTTTTTCTTTTAATTTAGATTATAATATTCACAAGTTTTTAAAAAAGGTACATATTTTATTAGCAAAGGTGTTGTGTGTTAAATTATTTACAGTAGAACCCCGATTTAACGAAATGCCATGGGACCCGAAAATGTTTACTCTAAATCGATGTTTCGTTAAATCCGACTTCAAACCCCCCCCCCCCCTTTTTTCATCAAAACCAAAAAAAAGTCCTCTGGCACGATTCGTCGGAATTTAACGTAATTTTAAAAAAGTATATTCGCTCAAAACAATAACAAAAAACATTTACCGCAATAGGTAAGCCACAGTCATGAAAAGAAAAAAAAATCTGCGCAAAAGCTTCCAGTGCATACCTGCCAACCTTGACAAATCCGAAATCTGGAGGTTTTCCCATGAGAGTCAACCA
>PNEQ01123403.1:0-32439 GCA_003012365.1 Medauroidea extradentata
CGATGCCGTTCGGGTATCCTCGATGCTGTTCGGCTTTCCTCGCAATAAGGAAGAGCCGAGCCTTTCCTTCCGCAAGAAAAGGAACAAGGAAACCTTTTCGCGTCTTTGCACCGTACTTCAAGAAAAGGAGCCGTGCCTTCCTTCGTGAAGGAAGCCTTAAAGAATAAGTAAAGGAGCATCTCTGCATACGGCCCAAAGTATGTAAAAACTGGTTACAGACGAAAACCACACTGATGTGTTCCAATTGTGTTACAAAAATGCTACTGTCCATAAATATAGTACTTAATTATTCACGAACAATCACATTCAATAAAATTGAACACACGCATACACTACACTGAAACCACGACATTATAGAAATTAATTTTTCAAAATTAAAAACGCAACTACAACATATACGTTTATAATGAAAACTTTCTGACAATTTTCCTTCATAACTTGATATGAAACTACACTTATATCCTTGTATAAGCACGAGAAAACTGCACAATTTTAGGTTACGAAAAATAGAACCTAAACATTACTTTCAGCGCGAGAAATGTTCACTGCTACATGGAAGCTACATCTGCATGTAAGCACGCAGGTATACAGGCAGTTTTTGTCGTCAACGTGGCAGTGAGAAAGATGTTACAAATTTTCTGATTGGCTTGTGTAAGTTAGAGAGGGGATGCAGTTGCGCCGAGCCAAAATAGGCTCCGCCTCTTGCGTCTTGCGTTTCCGAGTATATTTAATTCCATTCCAACTACGACTCGAGGTGCAGGTGCAGAGCAGATTTCCTTGCGTTGCGCTGCGTTGGTGCAAAACGCAAGTGGTGCCCCCTGGAGAGCATACGCAGTGTCAAGACCTCTATCTCTTAGACCGTGCTCCCATATGAGTTTCGTCCATAGACACCCAAACGTATGGTTGTCTTGACTTGTCTGTAATCACCTTTGACTTTTTTTTTTTTGTTTTGGCGCCTTGCTTAAGATATATTCAGTGAAACCGTTTTTGAGTTTCGATATTTATGGTTAATTGGTGAATTATGCTGTAATTCGTGCGTCTGGTGCGATAAAATGTCTTTAGCTGAAGATGATAATTTTTTGTTTTACCACGAAAAATTCAAATTTCAAGAAGCTGTCTCTGACGTTTTTACTAGAGCCAGCATCATTCGTAAATGCCTAGTGCAGTCATATCAGACTAGCAATTGCACGTATGTAGTTTTTCGTGTTACAGTACGTATTATGCAGAGTGCCAAAAACATAAACACTTGTGACATATCTACGATACAGTATGTGACCGTTGTTAAAGGCCCAGTGCTTGTCAGTGTTTTAAGGGGAAGGGTAAAATGGCTAGATAGTAAACTCAGGATAAGAGAACATGGTGTAGGAAAGTATTAACCTAATTACTTGTAGGCTAATCAAACATTGCGACTTAATGGCTTGAGTAAAGGAGTTCATAAATTTCGTGGAAGTGTGCTAGCGAAGTATTTAGAAGTGTTGTTTTGGAGACCATTGTACAAGTATGGGAGAATAGTGCGTAGTAAATAAATAATATCTTGCGATTGGACAACTGACCGGTGGCAAGTTGTAGTCTCCTCCTCAATCCCTTACTAGTCTCCTTAACTCCCCAACCTCCTCACTGTTGCCAACTCCTCCGAAAGTAAATTCCTCTCCCTCACTGACCTAAGTATTGACTGCTCACTGCTTTGCCCGCTCTGTTCGGCTCCTCATCACGTGGATCTTCTAGCTGTAATTCCCTCTTTCTCTATATTCTGCTCAAGTTAACAGGCAGCCTAACTTACCCCATAATCCCTTTCCTTTTACTATCCTGTAGGCTACATCTTAACCATCCTTTCCACTCTTTTCCTTTCCTTCTGCATCATAGGTGCTCGAAAATTTCTTTAACCCTCACAAGCTTGCCCTTGCCTTTTCCATTTATCCTTCACTCACCTTGCTGCCCATATTTGCAACTTCTCCAACCCCCATACCTTAAATTCTGTGTATGGGTCCCACTCTTCTGCCACATACTCTTAACATTGGTCATACCATTGTAATATACACCTTTTCTTTTACTTCGCTACTAACATCTTTCAATACCCTTCCCAGCATACTTAGGGCCCTTCTCAGTTTAGACACCACATCCTCTGCCTTCTCCACCCTAAGTCACTTTATCATTATGCCTAGGTACTTGTATTCTTAAGCTTCCTCTATCTCTTAAACCTAACAGTCTTTGTTTTTCTTGTGTTTATTTTCTTTATTAATTCTCTAACATCCACAATTTTATCCTAGAAATATCATCCTGCAACTTGTTCCTCCACCCACCTCTTCATATAAAAAACAGTTATCAGCCAACAATATTATTCTGCCACTCACCTCCATGCTCATTTATCGTTATTTTAAACAAGGGCTCCAGTCCTCTTCCGTGTGGCACACCAGACATAACCTCTCCTGCTTGTGATGAGGAGTCACCCAATTTTACTCTCTATCTCTGCCCCTTGAGAATGTCTCCAGTCCATTGCACTACAAGTTTGTTTACCAGCAATTCATCAACTTTCCATATTAACACCCTTTGTGGTACCTTATTGAATGCTTTTTCGAAGTCAATGAAGCGGGCATCCTCAGCTGCCTGTACCAAGTCCTCTATAAGCCCAGCGAGCTGTGTCTCGCACTCCCTTGCTAAAACCATGTTGACAATCCTGAAACCAGTTCCTCTCGCTCATAACCTGCACTACATACTGGACCATCAGTCTTTCCAATACCTTCTCTGTATTCAATGTAAGATGTACCGGTTTGTAGCTGCCAGACCTAACCCTATTCTCTGCACGGTTGAAAATGGGACCACCACAGCTTTGTAACTTTTCCTCCTCCAGAGAGCTGTGAAATATTACTTCTAGATATATGGCCAACTCTCCCCCACCAAGCTTACAAGGGCTATCTCCAATACCGTATGGACCCATTGCCTTATTATATTTTAACCTGGCAGTTTCAGATCAGTGAGCTGGTACCCGTACATGTTACAACTATCTGTAAGGGGGAGTGGGGACATTGTGCTGGTTTGCTGTTTTCTCATTTTTAGAGAATGACTAGACTAGGGATCACAGTGGTAATGCATCAAACTCAAAATGAGGTGGGTGTGGTTTCGATTCTAAGTTTAGCCTCTTTGATCTCTGATTTACGTTGTTTGGTGTCTTACAACACATTGTCTGCCTTCAGTGATGTTAACAGAATTAGGATGAAATTAATTGATAGAATGGAGGCAAGTGGAAAGTCAGCTTGTAATGTACGAGATTGTTAGTAGAGAGGGAGGATAGATTAAGTTAGGCTGCCTATTATCTAAGGCAGAATAGGTATAGAGGAAGATTCAGAGGGTGAGAAGTAAAATGGAACAGGGTATTACTTGACCAAGTTGAGTGTGCGCGCGGGAAATATGCAAACTAATGTGACGGCCTCCCCTCCTCTGATTTGCACCATTCAAAACGAAAGGCGGAGGGGAAGGAAGAGCTCTGCAGCGAGTGCTAGTGGCAGGGACGACCAAAGGTACTGCAACAGCCGTTCACATGTACGTACGTTCGCGAGTGATTTAGGAAAGGTATTGACGCTGTAAAACAACTGTGGGAGGTTTGTTAATTGTTTAATAATGGCATCATCTAGGCCTAGTAAGTCAAGTAATATGACGTTACATGGCCAGTGCAGGGAAGTAATTAGAATGTTATTAATTTTTGTAATAATGACAACTCAATCATCCAATAAGTCAGGCTAATAAACGTGCGGTAGCTGCAATAGGAAAATATAAATGAACTATTTGCAAAATTAAAAAAAAAAAAGGAAACCAAGCAGATATCAGTAGTCAAAAACTGACCACAACTGAGAAAAAAAGACTAAACATTTCTAAAAAGATTTGTTTAGATTTTTTCGATCGTAGTGTTATAAATAAATTTCTTGACTAATTGCGGCCTAAATATGTGTCACCAGTTTAATTTATATGCAAAAAGTACAGCACATGATACACAATTCACGCTATAATAGTACATTTCACATTTTCTTTCACTGGAGTTAAAAAAAAAATCAAATAATCCTTATAGCGAGTGATACCTAGTCTTAAGGAATGTTTTTTATGGATGTTTGAAGACTTATAAATTATAAATTTGAGGTACACATAATTTTGCCTAAAATGGTTTGCCATATCGTAGGCAAAACCACTTTAGGTACTGCAACTTTAGGCAAAATGACTTGATGGTAAAACTATTTTAAGCCAAATGGCTTTAGGCAAAATGACTTTTGCCAAACTAACTGTAGGAGAAATGATTTTTGGCCAGTTAAGCAAGAAGGTACCTAATACTTTGAAGAGAACAATACGATTTTAGGCAAAATGAATTTGGGCGAAACAATTTCAGGCAAAATAATTTTAGGTGAATGTATGTTAGGAAAAACTATTTTAAGCTAAATGCCTTTAGGACAAAAGGTTTTAGGCAAATAAATGTGGCAAAAATGTTTAGGTGAAACGACTTTAGGCAAAATTAATTTAGGCAAAACTACTTAAGACAAAACAACTTTAGGCAAGAAGACTTTGGGCTTGTTAAGCAGGAGGTGTATTTTTAAACATACAATTTTAGACAAAACAACTTTAGGCTCAATTACTTAAGGAAAAATGACTTTTAAGCAAAATAATTTTAGGCAAAACTGTTTTAGGTAAAACCTTTAGGCTGAATGACTTAAGGCAAAATTACTGTAGGCAAAATGAAGATATCAAGTGTTTAGACAAAATGACTTTAGGCAAACTTAACTTAGGCAAAACAACTTTAGGCACAATAATTGTTGTGCATGGTAAGAAGAGACGCTGGAACTTTTAAGTAAACAAGTTTAGGTAAAACAATATTATGCAAAATGACTGTAGGCAAAAGACTTTGTCAAGAGTAAAATAAAGGTATGATACTTAAGTCAAAGAGCTTTTGGCCAAACATCTTAAGGTTAAACGATTTTAAGCGAAATTACTTTTAGGTGTTATAATTTTAGGCAAAAATAATGTAGGCGAAACTGTTAGGCAAAACAATTTTAGGAGAATCTACTTTTGGTGAAACTTTTTTAGATAAAATTATTTTAGGAATAATGAATTAAGACAAAACAAATTCGGTACAATGTGTTCACGCAAAAGCAAAACAAAGTTGATGAAATGTGTTTTGACAAAACAAAGTCAGTAAAATTTGTTTAAGCAAAATATTTGTAGGCAAAACGATTTGCTTGCTAAATTTAAATCGTGCCAATATTTTTGCAACTTTATTAGTAGTTATTTTATTCCTTTCTTTGTTACAGCCTCTTTAATGTCACATCTTGTAAATTTTAAAGGTATGGTAAGTGGGCTTTGTGTCTCTTCGACACCAAGCTCATTTGAGATGGTTACATAACTTAACACAGGAGTAAGGAAAGGAGGCGGCCATGGTCTTTGTTTAGGAACAGCATTTGACTGGAGCGATCTCGACAAACCATGGAAAACCGCGATTAGAATGGCTGAAGCTGGGGATCGAACCCGGGCCCTCCCATAATGCGAGTCCAATGCCTTGTCTTTGCGCCTCCTCGCTCAGTTGCACCGTATTCACACTATTCACCCTCCATCAACTCTCAAGAATGCAGCATTTCAGAGCCACTCTGCTCTCGAGACCATTGCTGTCGACACTGTTGCACACAATCGTGACTACCCCTGTACGCAGGCCAGTTTTACAACTCCCTACCTCGCAAGGTATCCCTCTCCAACCCCTGCCTGAAGTGCGCTACTAGCGCTATGCCATTCCCCTCTTCCCCTGCACACTCGTCAAGTAATAGACAGTCTATGCTTAGATGGGCGGTGAGGGAGTGGAATTTACTTTCGTACTTGAAGAAGTGATTATAGCTTACCATCGGGCGGATGTCCAGCTGCAAGGGAAATAATTATTTTTATTACTATTAATATTAAAGATATGTGTTTGTGTCTTAGATAGTAATTCAGGCCAATTTGGGTAAATTTTAAGAATCACTACTCATCGTGTAGGGACTAAACTATTGGTTTTACAGGTAAAGTTTATTAATAAAAAATATTTCTACAGTGATGAAAATGAGTCGTACGTAAAGAAAATTGCATTTTACTTACTTTGAAATTTGCTGTTTTTCCTCTAAATTCTAAGTCCGAGAGACGCGTTGTTCATTATTTTGGTCAGAAAAAATTTTATTGCCATGTTACATGTTGATGTCGTAATTTAAAAATCATACATACCGTAATCAGCTAAAACTAGCAGTTACAGGGACATTTGCCCTTCAGCCCTCATGATTTCCTCCCTGTTTCCATAGTCTACATAAGTGTGAGTTGTGCCACTGAAATGGAACAATCCTGTGCCTATTACAAAGAAAAATTGTATATGAAGGTTTAATTGATGTTGCAGGGACAGCAATGATATGTCGTGTGCGTTGTTGAAGTCTCAACTTCAAGAGTATGGAGAGGAAGTTGACAAGAAAGGAGACAAGGACATAAACAACTATGCTGCGTCAGCACTTGCTCTTGCAGCTCGATGTAAAAGTGGTATGTGTTGACTTGAACCTTGAACCTAGCTTAACGAATAAGGAATGAAAGTGGACATCAGAACATTTTGTGTCAGAATGTCGGCAAGTACATAAGGAGTTGAAAGCAATTATATTGTGTAGAACAGCTTAGTGATCAGCTTGTTGTTCATGGGCTTTCTGGACAATTAAACCACCCAGGACCCAATATGTTAGGAAATTTGTTGTCAAAAAAATCTGAACAGCAGAATAATTGTTAGTACTGAGAAAACCAGAGAGGTTTCGAGACGAGGACAGATTTGGAACTTCTGTGCACCATGTCATGTGGCATCCACTCCGACCCAAGCCAGAATGCCAAACCTCTATATGTGAATAATCATTGTAACTGAACTCGTCATTAATCACAAACATCTCATTCAACTGACTTCAGAATTTTTGTGGTATGTTTATGAATTATTCTGTCCATAATAATGCTTGTTCATTTTTGCAAATTTGTTAATGATGTGTTACAGACCATTGATGGAGGTAGCGACAAACATTTAAATTTTTGGAGATAGATGGAGGGTATCAATGGACGAAAGGAAGGCAATATTCTAAATTTTATTTCTATGACCATCCTTATAGGTTGCATGGAACATCATGATTTTGGTGGCAGGTTGAACGTAGAAAATTTTTCAGTCACATTTTAGTCACACCACACTTTCTTTTTCAATCCTCACATTTATATTTGTAAAATATTTTCCGATTACTCTTATCAAGATAGGTCTTACTCAAGCACATGCGTATAAGTTTATTATAGGTAACAGTATTGTAAGGTGTAGCTAAGGGAAAATACATTGCAAAATTATTATACATTTAAGGCACATGAAATTTGTCATTGTATTTTTAGGGACAAGATTTTATAGTGTTATTTTTTGGTAAATTTTGTTTCTAAAATCAGATATTTCGGTGTTATTATTTTTGTGCTGCACGTACTTTACAAAACCCATTAAATGAAATCCACTATGCTTATCTTTGCTACAATAAATATAATGTAAATATTAAGCATATTCAAAATGCATAAAACACTTAGCATTTCAAAAAACAATGGTTTACTGAAATATATTTGAAAAAAGTATAAAATTACCCTAAAGCCTTCAGGGACTGAAAAATTCTAAACAGATGACAGTCTTCCAACTATGCACACCAATTGAAGCTATTTCACCTTCAAAACTTTACACTAAAATCAAGTATGTACAGTATATACTCGTGTGTAGTGTGCCCTCGTGTATAGGGCACACTATGATTTTTGCAACAAGTTCCAGGGGAAAAAAAAATTTTAGTGCCTCGTTAGTATATAAAAAAAGGATGAGCCGAGATAGCCGGTAAAGCAACATGGGGGAGGCTACGATGGAATGGTCAAGGAGGGGGAAAGAAAGGAACTGTGTCTGGCAACAAATAAAAGAGAGAGGAAAGATAACATTCATACTGGTTAAGAGTGGAAGGCAGAGGAGGTGTTGGCGTGTCAGGTGGTGGGAGGAGTAGTCGTTGCAGGATGGGGGGTGTCTTGTCTCTCTTCAAGGTCGCTTGCTGCCTGCCAGCTGTCGCCTCGCACATGTGTTTCTAAACAACATTCCCACCCTCTCGCTTTTTTGTGCCAGCCGCTTCCAGCATGTCTCCCCCTCCTCCACTTTACTTCTGAAATACAGGTTTGTGTCAACAAAAGTAACGCGTGTCTTTGGCGGAAAAGTATAGAAAAACTTATGGTTACAGAATTGTCCCGCAAAGCTTTTAGGGGATGTGAGCAGGGGAAGTATCCTGAACTGGAAGATGACTTGACGTGCGAGAGAGAGAAAGAGTTGGTCGAAACCGATGCCAGTTGGCTAGCTGGTACAAGAGAAGGAGGGAAGCCGCGCTTCTTCTGCCTTCTCCCTTCCCCTGCCTAGAGCGGTCTAGGCCGGGCGCTTGCAAGGCTATCTCTGGCGGGTGCTGGCTAGCCGGCTGCTGCCCACACACGACCGGTTCACATCGTACCTATGCTACGACCCAGTGTCGAGTAAACGCGTGGACGTGACTTGTTTTCTACGCTTCATTCGTAAGTGGCAAGTACTTCTTGGATGTGATGTGACAGTTCGTGGCTGTGTTTATTTAAATGTTGTGTTCAAATTTACTTTGGGAAAAATGTGAAAGTTTGCGACCTATAATTTTTGTATTAGTACTGTTAAATGCTGCATTGTTGCAGTTCTTTTTGGAGACAATGCCGCTGAAAATATCTATTAGCGAACGAGCAAGCCAGTTTTCCAGTGATGGGATGGTGAAATATGGGGATGTTTTACTTTGCCGTTTTTGGAACAATGCAATGCCGGTGACGTGATACATTCTTTATGCAAAGGCCCGTGAAATTGCTCGTGAAAAAGAAATCTCGTTGGTCCTGACGTCAGCTAAGCAGACGTGGGAGGAAGGGTGGGTGGGTGGCTAGTGTAGGGTAGGTCTGGCAACGGTGGCAACTTCAGCTTGGACGAGCTGCCTCTGACGTCACAGTGTCTGTATTCCAACAGTCCCCCCTTCTCGCTCTTGCCTCGCTTCCCATCCTCTTGTTTACTGCTACTGGTCTGCATCATTCCCTCCCTCCGCCGCTGTTTGCGTACCCGTTCCCCCATTCTTCAGCTTTCCTGCTGGCACTTATGTCTAGGTACTTACACGATGAAGCCAGCTTCAGTTGTTTCCGTAACCTTGATTCGGGTACGGCTGGCCTCTCCACTTCCTCTTGCAGCTCTTCTAGCGAATTTAAGTCTGTGCATGCGCAAACACTAAGCGTGTCGCAGACGCGCGGTATTGCAGCGACGCACGTGTAGCCTGCCAAGCCTCTCCCCTATCTCCTCTACCTTCACACCCGCAACAACACAGGCCTACCTGATGCTCGTATTTCCTAATTTAAAAACTTTGATATTGTACTTCACCAACAGAGAAATATTACAATGCATTATTGCAGAAGCCACGTCGATCAGAGGAAAAGCATTCAATTTTTTACTGTGCAGTGCTAATATGCTAAAATTATTTTTTTTGTATTGATTATTTTGCTTGTTAAATCTAAATTTTTCTTAAAAAAAGCTGTATTTTCAGGTTTTGCTCTGTTGTACTAAAATACTAAAAATGATTTTTTTTTTTTTTTTTTAAAGGCTATATTTTCAAAAATCTCAAATATTTTACGAGTTATAGTAATTCATTTCTTTGCAACGCTAATATGTTAAAATTATTGTGTTTTTGTAGTAATTACTATGTTGAAACATATTAAATAATTTTTTTAATATATTACGTTTTTAAAATTGACTAAACGAATACAAAATAATTTCTCACATTAAACAGTGTGTAAGATTTCCAATATTAAAAAAAAACCTGGGGTGCATGCAGTAGTTAGTAACAAGGAATGTAAAGAGTAGCTGTTTTTGAGAAAATTCACAGAACAGTTAATATCATTTGCAGTGCAATAAAATTGTTAATTATTAACTTAGGGGAACTATACATACATCAGTTATCTATTACAAACACCCCACTTTTTTTTGTTAAATCTTTCAAATATTTTATAGGATGAATTATTTTGTACCTTACAGTCGGTATTCAAAATCATGGTATATTCAAAAATATATTTATTTAAAATTATTTCCTGTGTTTAAGTCCCGTGTGTGTGAAATTTTGCAATCATATGAATTAAACTTAGTACTATTATTTACTATAATTTCCCCCTCTTACATTGCAATGCCATCCAGTTCTGAGCTACGTCTACAGTTTAAGGACTCTAGTTCATCAGGAAATTGGTTTAAAATGGACTACAAAATTTGTAACGAACAGCGAGACCAGAAAGCTAGTTAATAAAACCCTAAATTAATACACTGTTTATTGTTACCGAATAGACAAACAGGTAAGGAAGCGAGTTCGTAAAAACGTGTTTAAAAATCTGAAATTTGTCCAACATTTGCACTTTATGTTTTATTATGTTCTGCTAATAATAATGTTAAAATGATTGTGTTTTGTAGTAAATAATTTGTTTAAAATATCTCAAACTTTTTCAACCAACAGTTCTACTTTATATTTTGCTGTATTGTGACTTGTGTTTAACAAGGACACGTGGTGAGACTCGACAGCTGTCTAGTGCTGTGACGCTAGTATAGAGGAGGTGGGGTGAGTACCGGACAGCTGTAGGTAGGATGGGGGGCAAGGAGAAGTCGCGATACTGGATGTACCTGAATCAAAGTTACGGAAACGTCCGAAGCCGGCTTCATCGTGTAAGAGCCTCAGCATGCGGCGTTCACCGCATCACATTATAAGGCCAAGCAATTTTATTTTACAATTTGAGGAGTTCAAAACTGCCATTCACACTCTATGCATGACGCATTATATGCGGAAAAATACGGTAAACTGCAGAAAATAACCTAAATTTAAGATGCGAGACAAAATTCGCGATATTTCGCATATTCAATTTGAAATCGTTTTATTTCACATTTTGACACCAGTTTCGGTGTTACATATTTTGTTTTATCACGATTCACCATATAATCGAGTCCAAATGTGTGTAATATTGCAGTAAAGTAGAATGTAATGCAAATAGATAAACATTTCGTATAATTATAAAACATTTATACACTGATATAGTTAACACATATAATATGCATGTGAGTAACATCTTCAAAATTAATGTTTATTGTAAAATGTTGAGAAATTGATGCATCAAACCATCAAGTATTACTGTTTTTAACATTTTGTATTTGTACAACAGACTCTGATAATTGACTTCGTGGTACTCAAGCGCATAGGTATAGCTTTAATGTAACATTGTCGCTGAGTTAGATTACGGCTGATGTATTGCAGCAGTATGAAACTTTTCACACATAACAATGGTTGCAATTGTACATGTTAAAATAAAGTAGAAAGTAATAGAAATACTACATGAATTTCTGATACAGTAATTGAAAAATATTTTATAAATTTTACAATGATGTGTAATATAGGCCTATTCACAAATATCCAGACAAAATTTCTGTTTATTATTAACTTGATAATCTTATACCTAAGTTTTCAAGTACTGTAATACATACAGCAAGCTTAATTTCTGTGATTCTAATGACGATACAAAATGCATTGTTTGGCAACAATGTATAAGGTTTTTGAAAATGACTCTGTATTTTAAAGTAGACAATACTTATTTCTTATCTTATGTACCGTATCGTAGTCCGTAACTCATGTTTAAATATTATTTGTCAGAGATTTTTAACACTCCATATTATTACATTTATGTTACCATTGTAACAAGGAATGGTTCTGTCATCATAAATAAATATAAATAAATTTAATCTGATTTTCTTAATGTTATGTGTGCGCAGTAACAATTTAAAACATATGTGATGACAATGTTCATAGGTAAACTGCAAGTAACGTTCTGCACAACAAATCAGTTGGACTTCAAATAAATGGAAGAAAAATCTGCCACAACATACAGTAACAACTTTACAGTTTTATAGGCACCACTAATTTGCTACTTTTTTGATAGATGGGTTTTTCCTGGTTTCACTCAAAGTGTTTTCTGGAGCAGTATTGAGTTATGTACTCAATTCTTATAAATGTTCGGATTCTAGCAATACATTGTTAATATTACCCGTAGTTCCCAATGTTGTGCATGACGGCGTCTGTGGTGTCACTTTCCAAAATATATTTCTTGTCTTTACAAAAGAAGCAGAGGTAGTTGTATACCACTGACAGGAGATTATGCTTCTTTCAATTGCGATGGCAGGTCGTAAAAACCAGTTCACCATGCAATGGAACGACCCACAGGTTAAACCGCAGAGGACTACCTTGCTAAGGGTGAGGTCTATCCTGCCTCTATGAAACAACTTTGTAAATTAGTCCTATTCCTATGTGGACCAGACCAATGACACAAGGACTCACCCTGAAAGTTTACTCCCATGCTGGAGTACATAACCATCACCACTCAACGAGTTCGACCCGGGATCGGCTCAGTACAAGGCTGGGGGTGTCATGCTGATCTCCTGAGTACCTGCGAAATACCATATATCTGAGTTTTCTCCCGGCTAGGTGTCTACCCTCCAGGGCTCCAGAATCTCTTCTTCATATCAATAGTGCTCAATATCTGCACCACAGGACACTACTGGAGCTCCTGTACCAGATTCTTGGAGCTAGCCCGACTATGGATCTTTCACTCATGCACAAAGGGGGGGCCACCACTTTCCCTGTCTTCGTCATCACTTCGTTAGCCGCCGTGCAAGCACGGAGTCTCCAGCCCTGACCCACGTTGAGGTGGAGATGGACTTGAGTGCGAAGACTATGTATTCACATCACACCTCATTGCGGTTTACAATGATGGGCAAAGGTAGAGGGAAGGCAGGACATAGCACAGTTGACATTTAGCATCTTCTGCACTTAGCATCCACAGGAGTCTAACTGAGGGATGCTGTTAGTAGGCAAGCATGCCGAAGTCCCAAGCAGCCGTACTTCCCTTTACACTCACTTAAGAGCTGGGCGCCAGACACCTCAGCCCCACTACCATCACGCTGCTCAGGGCCGAACCGCAAGAGTGGGTGAAACAGGAGATCCCTAAAAACCAGTGAGCAACAACATTGTCTGGCACAATTTTCACATGGGGAAATCCAACTTGACCTCGCCAGTGTTTAAACTGAGATAGTCTTTGTTGGGGGCTATTGATCTGATCATTTACTCCTACTGCCTTTAAAGTTAACTGTGTTATGTCTGTAACATGCACCGTTTACTTAGCATCAATGCTGGCAGTACATATGTATTTATAACAAAATAATATAGAATAAACTATTATGTGACAAGGAATGTAATCAAAAATTAAACTGTGAAAAACAGAGTGAGGTGGTGCAAAGTTAATATGTTGGACTCGCATTTGGGAGGACTCGGGCTTGATCCCTTGCCCTGGCCATCCTGATTTTGATTTTCCATGGTTTCCCAAAATTGCTTCAGGCGAATGCTGGCATGGTTCCTTAACAAAGGTCATGCCTGACTCCTCTCCCAGCTCATGTCATTGTACCAAATTGTATGTAACCATCTCTATTGACCTTGCAGTCAACAAGACATGAAGCCCACTTACCTTATCTTAAATTGTGAAACATTTCATAGGGTGAATTGGTTATTACCGTTTATAAATTTTGCACAGTCGGATAGTCAGGGAATTTTTGTTAATAGTCAGGGAAAACTTGGGAAAGTCAGGGAATTGTTCTAATTTACTGTCACCACCCTGTTAAAAGTGCTCTTCGCTGGAAGCAACAACGGTCTTTTGTCGTGAAGAACTAACAATTGCAGATGGAGAACGTAATTCTTCAACTCTGTCTTTAGTGTTCTGTTTTTTTCAGAGAAAATGTCAGCGAAATGCTTCCCCAAGATGCATTCTAATAGATAATAGTAAGGAATGAAGAGACTAGCTGTCATTGAGAAAACTCACTCGGAGTTCATATCATTTGAAGTGCAATAAAATAATTTTTTACTTAGGTGACATAGTCATGTATCAGTTATCTATTGCGGGCAGCCCAGGTATTTCATCATAAATCTTATAAGTATTTTCATAGGAGAAATTATTTTGTATTTATTATTTAGTTTTTAAACACTTATAATAATTTTTTACTTAAATTAATTTTCAACTTTTGGTCTTGTGTGTGGAATTTTGCAATTAACTTTAAACAAGCATAGTTTGTATCAAACAGACAGACAAGAAAGCAAGTTAATATTGCATTGTCATAAATTTATGAGGTATGTTTAAAGTTTCAGGTCTGTAGCTCATTGGGAAGTTAGTTTAAATCAATTACGAAATTTGTACCGAACATACAGACTGGCAAGTAAGCGAGTTAATAATACGTGGGAAATCTGTTCTTCTATCATCATACAGATTTAAAAATGCTGCCTTCTCGGGTGTAATGCTTACTTTCTTCTAAACTGCCATATTCCTGGGCCGCCCCCTTAGTACTAGCAACTGCGGCATCCTTGAAACCACGTTCTTCTACTCTTACTTTATTTAAATGTCTTCTTTCATGGGCTTGTCAAAATAATAATATATAGGATGTTTCCGATTCCGAGAAAGCATTGGGCCATGACAACCTGTGCATAGTTGTTTGGGTCAACGACTTGTTCATTATTTTGGTCAGAAAAAATTTTATTGCTTATTTTAATCTCATTGAATCAACTTCAATTTTTGACAGTAGGTCATTTCTGTGGTTTTTCTACTGTTGTTATTGCAGTCATTGACTTAACAATGTGTAATTTTGTATTATTACAAAGGGAACACGCATTAAGTTCGTATTGCCAGTACTTAGCTTGGGACTTACCACTATACCAGAGTGGTTGTCGCATGACATCATACCAGTAGCCAAATGTGGGTCGTGGTGGATGAAAGATGCGCACACACCTACCTTTTATTTTTCCTAGTACTTACCATGTTTCCTAACTTTCCTGTTGTCTAGAAGTGTGTACAAATAAAATTGCTTGAGTGGTTTTTCAAATATTGATTTTTTAAATAGGCGTAGTAAATTACATTTGATCTGACAGCTGAAAATCAATTCAATAGTATTTGTAAAGTTGACAATATTTTCAGTAACAATTCCAGAAACGTCTGCAATGCATAATATAACTGTTAAAGAAAGTTGGTTAAGGTTTTATTATTCTAATTATGTATCAAAAACACACAGAGAGAAAAACAAAAACAGCACTTTATGTAAGAAACGTTACGAGAAAGCAAAACTCATAAAGTGAAAACTATTTTTAATGTAAAGATAGTACTGTGTTTAAACTCATAACATATTTATTACACGTTTTACGAACATTATTTTTTAAGGATCAAATTAAAGAAAATAAAATTTGATTGCTCCTTTAAATATTTCAAAGACAATGTTTTTTTAGAAACATAATATCCATGTTGTTAGGCAATATTTCTTTAGCACTGTTAATCCAGTCGAAATACTAAACATACACATATAGCTCAATACAAAGCTTAAGAAGTGAACTTATTGGCTTGCTTCACTCCTACTAGAAATGGCAATTCTTCTCGGAAATAGTATGTGAAGAAATAAAATTTGTTATCTCCAAAACAAAGACGATGCAAGGACTGCCAACTGCTGCTCGTGAAATCGCAGAGTCCGTAGATAATTATGCACTTGAAAATAAATCTGTGTATTCAAGGGAGTATTTTTTCCACATTTTTAAAGTGAGCTACTGAATCATAGGCAATTTACCTTAAATTAAGCCAATTAGACATGTAGTCAACTCCGGATCATCTACACTAATAAAGGGGATATATGCAGCATATAAGACCTATCTGAAAATTACAGAGTAATATTGTGTCGTAAAATCAGTAATATATATACTGTATTTTAAAAATTAAAATTTTAGTAATTTTTAAAAATATAATTTTTAAGGTGTTGCAAATTATTTTCAAAGAAGATAATTCATACACAGATAGTCAAGAGTTGACTATGTTTGGCTGGAAGCAGACAAACTTATGCATACTTTTTTATCTTGTTAACATAAACCTCTTACTGTCTTAGATTTCCCACTCTTTCATCTGATTTCCTTTCTTTAACATCCTAGCCTTCCTTGCTCCTAATTTGGCAGTTGCTTTTACATTTATTCCTCATTTATGCCCCTATTTCATAGGTGCTTTTCTACTATCATCAAACAATTTTTCCTTTCAGTACAACTAACTTTAGGCCTACTTATTTCTTTTACATTTCTTTCCGTATATTTTCACCCTTTTGTTATATTATTTTATTTACCTTTTCTCTTCCATCCTGGTGTCATGGTTCCCATTACTATGATTTTAATTTCTTGTAACTTTTCTTTGTCCCACTGATTTTATGCTGGCCATTATTTTTAATTCCTGACCAGAACTTGGCCTGATATTACGTATGTTGAAAATTTAATTTAGGAAATAAGTTACATTTACAGTAAAATATTTTTAACCAAATGGGAAAAATTATGAACTTTTAAAAATAGGGTATGATTTTTTGTATCAGTAATCTGGGGTCTACAGTTAGTTTTGTTCTTTTCATGTTATAGAAAGTCAATCCTGGACATGCCAGCTTAGTGAGCCAAAGACTATCCTGGACAAGCTGCTGAAGCCAATACAGTGTGACTCGTCGAGTGGAAGTGGGTGCAACTCGTGGGGCATTACAGAAAGAGATCTCGCCTGTCTGTCATCTTCACTGCAGGTGGCTCGAAGCAGTGCCAGTAGTGAGGGAGCCCAGCTTTCCACTGTGCCATGGAGGAAGTGGGATGGCACCAGCAGTGTTGCCAACTCTGCTGTCTTTAGACCAGGTTGGTTATGTTGCCATGTACGTATTTCCTTAAGATGTTTCTAGTAGTGTAGAACTTTAAAGCATCGCTTCCATTGTAATATTGATGGACGCGATATGTAGGATATAACTCAAATAAAATAACTTGTCTATCAACATTGAAACTTAATATGACGTCAGCGGGACAATAATTGGGAGTGCAACACAATTTCTGAATTGTAATTATTTGTATTTTATTTGTGTTGCTGATGCAATGAAACAGAAAAACTGATTTAAATTATTTACAAATTTTGGTAAAACTGGGGCATTTGTAAGTAAATGGTATTTATTTATGTTGCGAGATAGTTTTGTGTGTAATTATAAGAATATCATTACCTTTTGACGCAAACTTGTAATTGTAAAAATTTTCACACATGGGGCAAGGACGAGAATTTTTAGTGTTGCAACGCGCCCTTCACAACATGTCCGTCGAGTTGTTTTAATTTAAGTATCAATAATTTAACAACGCTGCATGAAATACAAGTCAGAAAAAAGTAATGGAGAAATTCTACAATTATGAGGATCGATAGTTCTATTTAGGTTTAAAGCACTTTATATGATGCCATATTTATTTGCAGTAGTAAACTTATTCTTATTATTAAGCTCACTTAATACGCATGAGGATTGTCAACAGTGACTGTATATTTTTACTTCTATGATATCTTGTGTATAAAGACATAATCAACATTCAAATTTTCTCGCATTGGTTTTTTTTATTGGTTCACTGAAAAATGGTGCATATAGGTTTTACTGTAGTGTATTGTATCAGTCAGTTAATAAATTAATATTTTGTAATTGAAAAATAAAATTGATCACTTGATTTCAATGGGCTTATAGTTACGTGGATGGTGTGTATGTATTTATAAATTGAGTTGTGCTAAGGGCGGGGTACAGATTTTTAAGGTCTTGCCTTCTCATTTCAAGCATAATACATTAGCAATCACAGACACAGAGAACAAGAAAAATTTTTTATCTCTGCCTCCCACCCGACGAAGGTATTCACACCACTTCCCCATCCTCCTCTTTATCAGGGCATGATCAACACAACTTATCTTGTCTTGCTTACACATGCACTCAGGACTAGCAGCTGACGTGAGAGTTTACTACACATATACACATTAATTAAAGTGTTAAAATAATGTGTATATGAATGGATCTTGGTTGCAGATGTTCAACAAAGTACAGTAATAAACTGTCATCTGTAAGTCAAGGTGCTTCACCTTGACATTATGTCCTTCCCTCTCAACAGCACTTACAATCGCTTCCTTATTCTTCAGTATTGTGAAGAGTGTAGAAGTCTGGTTATTGTGCCACCGTGCTACTTCTACTTTTAACCCCTCCTCTTCCACTTTCGTCAGAATTAATATTTTCTGCTTGCTTGTAATAATAATGTTGAATCAGGAGTTGTCCGAAGTCATAGCCAATTAACATAAGTGGGTTGTCAATAAATTAAAGACCAAAAGCAAAGCTGTAAATAAAACCATACAGTAACGAAAAAAAATTGCACACAAGGGTCATCCACCATTAAAAAATCTATTCAGTTTCAAATGCAATCGAAAGTAAAAAAAATAGTCATTGTTAAGAGCACTACTATTACAAGCTGTATCCGAAAGCTAAACACAGCACAAACGCATAAGTGAGATCACAAAGGGTTCAGATGTGTAAGAAAGGAAATTATGGGACACGAAATACGTCCTTGCATTGGGTGACCTTCTAGGGTTCTAAAATTTTCAGAAAAATTGCTGAAAGGAAAAAAACAGGAAAAAGTCAGGTTTTTTTTCTCCAAATTTTCTAGAAAAATTTGAAAAATTCCTTAAAATCATTGTGAAACTATACTAAACCTGTGGTGGCTAAATAATATGTAGTAACTTATGTAAGGTCAATAAAATAAGGAGAAAAGTGCAGCATTGGCTTGTCTGATTCATTCTGAATCTGAATGTTTACATATGAGCAAGGTGTAGAATTTTGGAAAGATATAATAGAATTGGAAGTGTCACAAGAAGAAAACTGCAAATCATAAAGTTGATTATTGTAAAACAACAGCAAAGTTCACCATTTTTGCCTGTTGATGCAAGCAACAAGATAATTAATAATTATCTCAGTATGTTACTTGTGAATTTGAACTACAAAGGTTTTTTTTTTTTTTTTTTTAATTGAAACTGTTTTTCTGGCAGAGACTCTAAGTTGGGTATGAATGAGAATGAAAACTATTTCTTATTAATTCATATGCATATTATTTATATTAATGTACCAAGTTTTATGTTACATTTACTGGTTATTTAATTTTCGTATTAGGGTACTATGAGTATTGGCAGATAGGCCCAAATGTAAAGACATATAGGTACCGTCCAAATTTGTAATTCAGTAACTGTGTGATAATTTTTATTGCAATTTTTTTTTTCAATAATTTTTTGCCTTGATGAAAAAAATCCAATTTTTCCCATTTTCACGTCACAGGAAAAAAACCAATTTCCCCCCTCCCCCTATTTTTCCATTTTTTGGAAGCTTCAGAACCCTACTAATGACAATTGCTGAAAAAAGGATTTGGTAGTAAAATACAAGTTACTATTGGCCATCACTGTTGCTATTCATGGAGTTGGTGGCAAGCTATGGCCAGCTTGCGGCATTTGTAGTTTCCATTTCTCACTTGGTTATTGTGCGCGCAGCCTTATTCACTAAGCATGTGTTTCATCCGTCCAGCTGAAGTTTTTGTTTTACAGCTGCAGCCTACCAAGTGTTGCATGCTAACAAACATATTTCCAAATAACTTTAAATTACAACTTTCTTGCATTTTGCCCATTTTCCTCCCTTTTTTAAAGTACAGTAAATTTAGTTTTTTTATAGTCCCCAAGAATGGTGTTAGATTGCTGTGTTGTTAGATCGAGGTTCTACTGTAGAATTTACTTTTTTTGTCCCAAAAAATAATTGGAACCCAGTGTACCAATTGAGTTTTTAATATCACAATGTCCTATTTGGCTAGCATTTTGCAGAGTAATGAGGCAATGTCTGTTTTCTAATTTTTGCAGAAATACAACCAAATAATTTGCTGGCATGTTTATTTAATTAAAAGAGACACTTTCTGAACAAAAATATGTGCCAAATTGGTAGTTACAATTTTCCGTTATCACAAAAAAATATATATTTAACACATTCCACTGTTGCATACACTAGTAGCCAGCACAGCAATTATGTACAGTAATGTGGAAAATTTGGGTTTTCATTGTTTTCTTTGTTTTATATAAATTAACAATAAAAGTATCGTTGGATATCCCTCTGAATCTGTAAGCGGCATTTCAGTATGCTTTAGCACCACTGTTGACTGTATTGACGTTGACCCAGAAGGAACGCCATCTTTTATAGCACCATTCGTGAAAATCACATCCTGAAAATTACACACGTAAGTAAAGTGGTCATAAAGATTTGCTCTCACAAAGGTTGTGAAACACGCCAAATACAAAACTTTAGTTTACTCATGCTACTTCTATATTTCTTCATTGGGTATGAGGAAGAAAGGTTCATAACAGTAAGATAGATAGTGTCATAGTTGCTGATCATGGTGTAGGTTAAAAGATGGGGGAAAGTGCATTTCTTTACGAAAGCACATTTCCCTTCTGAAATACATTTATTAACTGTGCATGATGCCAAAATCATTTTTAAAAAATTTATTTTACAGATTAGTGTTTATTCACTCCAATATTGGTATGCCGTGTAGGAGCGTTAGCTGTAGTGGACATTTACTGTAATCACGAGATAGCGAGGGAGAAATAGAGTGTGATAACTATGTACCAAGGAGGTGAAGTAAGCCAGCTTGGCTCAGCTTGAACATTGGGTGACTCATTCACTTCAAACCACAAATGCTGACTTTGGTAATGTGTTTATTTTTTGCAGCTTGTCAATTAATAACTGTAACAATACAACTAAAATGTTTTACTGAAGTCAATTAGTTCATTTTTAAACCATTTCCAAAACAACTTCCTACAATTTTGCCAGGAGTTCTCCATTTTTTGGATATTTTTACAGTTATTGAGAATTTATTTGCAAAATTGCTGCGCTCGTAAAGTCGAGACCCCACTGTGATAACCATAACACTGTTCTTTTATTTTAGTGACGAAAGTGAATTGAATGCTATCAGTCACATAGTGGTCACATTTTACTCTCCTACTGATTTGTGTTGTGGATGATAGTTAAACGTAAGTTTCATAATAATAGTTTTTGGTAATAAGAACTATCATGCTAGGTTTGGCATTACAAACCTAGTTGCAGATTAGTATCTGGATTGAGATGAGATGAAACATTATACGCTGGTCATTGCGCACCGAGGCTAACTTAGGTCTTGCATCTTCACACACTGTATTTGTGAAGTGGTATGTGTGCTACAAAACAGTGCAGTAAGTGATAGCGACAGTTGGGCATGAATCTTCAGGGCCGGTTGGTAATGTGTACGTGGTAACTGCTCAGGCGGTAATATGTACATATTGCTATGCCTAGGATGAGCGACAGGTCTGCTCATTGGGAGATAGCAAGATAACCTCTCAGTTGACTCTTGCCTGACCTTGATGCATGGTTACCCCCCAGAAGTTTGCTTCAACAAACATCAGTGAGGTACCCACAAACGCCCAGTAACCACGTTCGAGACCTGTCGAATGCATGTGTAGGCAGTGAGGGATTCATGCCACCCTCTGACCTGGCATGCTCTGCACTGCGTGTAATTTAGTTCAGGCGAACATGCTTCTTAAGCCTAGTACACACACAGTTATACATCTTGAACAAGAAGGTGAACACATACATAAAGGTAAACAAGAAGGTGTACACCTCCTTGTATATAAGCCCCATGATTGTAGCGTACATACAGCGTAACTGTGCCAAATAAAAATATAAACTGACAACTTGCAGAAGGAGGTGCGTGAAAGTTAGAATCATCACTATTAACAATTCTAGTTAGAATGCAATTCCTTGCTTGCTTTCTACTTGCACATACGTCAGCCAGTTGCACGATACAAGTTGCCTTGAAGGAGAATGTGTACACCTTCATGTTCAAAACTGATAACTGTGTGTACTAGGCTTTAGAGGAAAATGTCTTGGGAGTATGCAAGCCCGTTACTGCTGGGCACAGTGATGTTGCTGGCATTTTGGTTTGCACCTTAGCTGTCCGCATCGGCACATAACCTTTAATTCACTTCTCTCTCGTGTCGTCTGGCTCAAGTGGTTAACACCTCATGTTGCAGCCTAGTGAGCCGTTACAAAGTTCTGATTGAGAAAGATCCTTAATGCAATCAGACGTCACTTCAGTGCTTGAAGTTTTCTGTGCACCACCTGATAATATATATAATCAAAATAACCAGCTACTACAGCACTCTGGTGTAGTCCTAAGTGAGAGGTTACCACCCCCTTGGTGCCACTACCTTAGACGTTGCTAAAGTAGTTAAAAGAGATTTATTTCCCTGGCAATTTTACCTGGACGGATTTCCTTACCCAACAAAACTGGCCTAAATGCTGACGGTGGTTCTCTGAAAGTATTACGTTACTATACAGGGACAGGAAACCAACAATTAGTTAGGTATTGGAAAGGATTTTACCAGCCTTCACCATGGTGCTCTGAGATACGTGGTGCTACCTGCCTGTGTATGGTGTACCCAACTCGTGTGGATGTTCAGAGCATGGAAGGTAAAACGCACCTTATCCTGCTTTAACCAGGCATAATCCTAAAAAAACAATTTGGGTACAAGGGCAAACATTGGAAATGTAATATTATAGCTTGCTTGGCAACACATATCTCCAGGTGTTTGAAGGATGAGTGGCAGAAAGGGGTTATTCTGGGAACCAAGTGGTAGTGGTATGTGTGGGATGAGAGACATATTTATCAACGTGAAGTCTGGCGCAAGTAATGATATGTAACATGTTAGGTATATTAACTCATGGCAACTCACTGTAAAGAAGACACACAAGCAGGAGCAAGTTGGGAGTCCAAGCAATGTGTATGTCACTACAGGAGACTGTGGACTTCTTTGAACTGCTTAATTTCCTTAGGTGCAGCTATATGAAGACTTGAAGCACGTTGAGGGCGAGGAGCAGCTGGTGGTGGCTTGGGGTGGAGGTGTAGCTGTCCCTGTGTACTGTAGTAATGTGCAGTGCATCAAGGTCAAAGAGGGATGGGCAAACACACTCAGCAGACGCAAATGTGGCTGACCAGCCCTTATAAGCCTTTACTGTTGCATCTGTCCAGTACACCAATGCTGGTACTTAAGTTGGTGAACTTGGCATCACTGTGATTCGTGGGAGTTAAGCGTCAGAGACGTGTTGAGAACAAAATGGCATTCACAGCACGTCGAGTTAGTAGATAAAAGGTTGTGACAGTTATTCAGATTTTGTTTCTTTGTGAATAATACTGACTATGTTTCAGGAGTATCTACATCTGACATAGCTGCTGTTCCTGTAAGACAGAGTGCTCCACCCCTACATCCTGCTACATCAAGCAGGGTTTATGGACAACCTTCATCTGTGCAGCCTCTAGGTGGGTGTTTTATCTCTCTGGTTGTCATTTCTTTATATTTTTAAAAATGATAATTTACACAGCATTAAATACAAAAAATAATATCATTCCTATCCGTGTGTGTCACCCTTCTCAATATTCTTGGAAGTAAGATATGTTGCCAAAACATTGTATTTGTTCGAGTAGCGACTTGTTTGGGTCAGGTTACGGAGGACTACAAAATTTTTCTTCAAAAACGTTTACAGTAAAACTGCGTTAATTTGATATTGGTTTATTTGAAATTGTGTCTAATTCTAAGGAAGTATCATGTCCCAAAAACTTAATAATAGGATTCATATATTTTACAATATGGTTATGTGACGTGCACTGGCATGTAGCCCATACTTGGTTCCTTATCATATAATAATTTTAATTTTTTTTCCTTCTCTCTTTTTATACCAATTTAATTGTGCTAACTTAATCAAATGTAAGGATGTATACGACGGGATCCAACATTTTAATTGGGGACTCTGGAAGAGAAATTGACATTTTATTTTATTAAAAATTTTAATTTAACTGCTAGGACAAGATTAAAGTAGTTAATTTTACGGGACAATTTTATCTGATGTATATAATGTTCTGAATCATTTTAAAGATAATTTAATTTTTAACAACTTATCTAAGTTACTTTTTCTTATATTTTGCCTCATTTGTATTTTGAAAATTTCAAGATGGCTCTGAGCTAGCCTCCACTCGGATGGAAATTATCTGGCAGGCAGGTCAGAGTTCAGACGCCTGGAGGCACGTGCAGAGTCGTGGTGGAATGCAGCTAGTGCAGCAGGTTGTTAGGCCATTGTCTTGGATGGTAGTGCCGGGTGCAACAAAACTCCGAAAAAGTGGTGATCCGCAACAGATTGATGACGCAGCATATCCCCAATTAATGAAATAATGAATATTTAGCTGTTACTGTGTTATAGAAAGTTGTGAAAATTTGTCTGTAACTGTGTTTCGTAATTTTCCTTCGATATAAATCTCAGCTGACTGTTATTTAAAAGAAGTTGGATCCTTATGTATCACTCCGCGATGTGGTTGCAACAACGCACGTTTGCCACGAACGAAAAGTCTTGTTGTGTCGTCAGTCGGAAATGAGCGTATTGAGCTAGAGAGTAGTCTTGAAAAGATGGCTGGAGAGGGCGGAAGGTGTGAAGGTGCGGTTAGGAAGTGGGGCTGTGCAGGAAAACCAAAGGGGTGCTGGCGCAACTAGATAGACTGCCAGTGTTGGCATTTTCTTTATTGTCTTCATTAGTATACATACAAGAATCAATGTAACCTCTGTAGTAAGTTAGAAAGAAAAGGAAGCAACTAGTAACGTGTGAAAGCTTTGCCTTTATAGTATTCATTATGTAGTCAGGTCACTTGTATGTTGTGGTGACTTTTGTGCTGTTAGTTGAGTAGCGGTCCAGAAACGAATTGAATTCCAGAATGCAAGCTATTTCGTGGCGAACTTGCAGCTGTGTGTAGCCAAACGGTCTGAAGAAAAGTATATCCTTTTGTTGTCTTCTGTCTGTAAGAAAAACGTAAGTTCATTGTTCTCGTTGCTCTGAAGCCATGAGTCTAGGATTATAAAAGAAGCTGTATCTTGCGACAAATCATGTTGTAAGCAAAAACTTTACTGGAAAATATAAATACGTGCAGATGAGCTGGTATTTTAATTTTTATTAGCGAGTATTTTCCGCTTCACTCAAATTATATCCTGGAAACATTGTCAGCACTGTTTAAGTTGCAGTTTGATTTTAACTAAACGACCAAGTAATCTCACCACTGAGCGTTCGGGCAAGTATAACTCAGACACAAACTTCTGTCACCGTCCCCGGCAACAAGAACTTCCAGTAGCTTTGAGTTAATCCAAAAAAAAAACTGTTACAGTTAATTTCAAATATGGTTAGTTTGTAATTCAAGGGTTTTTTCTAAACACTTTATCAGATTTTGTAAAAATTAAGTTTTTAATTATTGCTATGTCAATTTGTACAACCCGGGATTGTTTAGCTGCCGGCCAATGACTGTGCCGACCTTGAGGGAACAGGGCCACAGTGGCAGTATGGTCAGACCATTCGTCTCCCACCAAGGCGATCCAGGTTCGATACCTGGCGGGGTCGGTCCCTGGATTTTTGCTAGTGGGAACGGCGGACGATGCCGTTGGTCGGCGGGTTTTTCCTGGGATCTCCAGTTTCTCCTGCCCTTTCATTCCGGTGTCGCGTCATGCTCACCTCATGTCACCCCTTACCAGTGCTAAAGACCTCAATGTTAAGTGTTGACCAAAATGGAAGAGTTTGAAGATAGGAGTGCACAGTACGTGACTGCCACTTGCTTACTGTGCCACTTCACTTGATAATCATATAAGTTGTAGGAAAAGGATTGTGAAAAGAAAAGAATGGAAAATGGGCTAGGTATGAATGAAAAAGAAATGGGAAGACTGTAAACCAAGAAAGCAAGCGGGTTATAAAGTGTGAACAATGACAATGAACTGGTGTCTAAGTAGACGGGAAAGGTAAGCAACGATCAAAAAGTCATAGTTAGGCAAAACAAAATCTTCACAGAAGTTATATCTGTAGTAAAAGTTTTTTTTGTAACATTTATTTACTGTAAGACTAGAACATGCATATTTGGAAGACTCGAAGACGAACGTGAAACTATTGGGATAAGTGTAGTTAAAATGGTTTTTAGTAATTTAGTGTTTCTGGCATCATTGTTTTTCGTCTGTCATTGTTAGAGACCTGAAAAATTCGCGGGTTCACTGACCTGTTGGCTAACCTTCAAGAATATCAGCCTATGTGTATTCTAGCAAATAACAGCTGTTCATTAGCTGCTCGCTGACACAGTGAGATGGGCCTCCATTTAGTTCAATTTTGATTATTGGCGCAGTGACTTATGCGAGGTGTCAAATAAGTCAAGAACCAATTGAGAAAGTGACACAAACTTACAGTTGGTGTAATTCTAGCTTTTACGTAAAAGAAAATGCAATTTTTCAGGTTCTTGGTCATTGTAAGCTACAGGCAAGTGTTATGTTTCCTACTGACTTAGGTATTATTTTCCTTTTATATTATTTTTACTGTTTTTTTTTATATTTTGTGCTATTTATTTAAATTGTTCTTATCTATTATTTAGCTCTTTATTTTCAGGTATTGTTGCCAGAAATTTGAAAGGACGTTACATGTATTTTTAATTATTTCATTTGATATTTAATTTTGTTTACTTTGATTGAGTTTGTTTTGTTTCCATTAATGTTGCTTGAATAACAGTATTTGCAGCAGTTTAAAGACTTTTAGAAGTACTAATTATGTTTGTATTCAGGCTGGTAGTATTGTTGACCAGTTTCAATGTAGCGGCCAGGTGTGCTTACCCAGTTCCTGGAAGAGCTAAAATTAGATTATGACCATTTTTGTTACTATTATTTGTCAGTGGAGTGCACATGCGCTTCTGCAACTTGCATGTGTGACAGAGACAGTATGATGTTTTGCACAGACCAGTGTAGGCCAATCAAAAGAAATGCCGTAGAAATATTAAACTTTGTTTTGTAATTTAAAGTGTTAATAGTTTTTGGAAATCAATATTTTTATCTGAGACATAGTTAATTAGCATACATTTTGTATTTATTCATAAGAAATTTACCTAGTTTTAGTTTTGGGTAACGTTAAGTTGCCTGTGTGTTTTGGATGGCTACCAGGGTTGCTGCAAGGAGAGAGCTAGCTTGGCTTTGTGTGGTCCACCATTGTGTTTTGTTGCAAGCGGACAGACATGATTTTGTCTCTTTGTTGCCCGAGTGGGTAAGACTACCGAGGCAAAATAGGGGCAAGCACGCCACTAGAGATGCGCGAGTCGTGTGCGCTAGATTTAAGAGAATGTACCAAACTAATTAATATGTCTTATTATTATATCATCTAAATACTGTGTCTTGTTTGCGCCTGACAAGAGTCTATTTTTATCTTTTCATGATCTTGGTTTGATAATAGATTCTGGCATAATGCAGACTTGAACATTTCTTTGTAATTTGAATGGTTTTTCTTCTGGGAGTGCTCCTACAAAATTGGGCTTTAGCTTTATGAGTTAACATATTTTGTTTGTCCAGGGCATGCTTGTTTCTTGACTTCTGAAATTTTTTAGAAATTGTACGAACAGCCATGTAACTTTTTGTTTACATAATTAAATTTGATCAGCCAGATTACAAATTTTTATTCAGTGGAAGCAGGGGGAAACCCTAAAACTTTACCATTGTGCGTGGAAAAGTACCGTATATACTGTAATCTTGTATTGTTCACACCACGACTTTTGCAACAGGTTCTAGGGAAAAAAATTTAAGTGCCATGCTAGAATGTAAAAAAATCATGGGAGTAAGAGACTGTGCAGCGGCACCAGGGAGACTGGTGGATCGGTCAGGTAGGGAGGAAGGAAGGAAACGTGGCTGACAGCAAAGAGAATGAAGAGAAAATATTACATTCACATTGGCTGGAAAGTGACGGCGGTAGGTCGGGGTGGGGGGGAGGGGGTGTGGCTTGCCTCTCTCTCATCCGCAGCTATCTATAAATAGTCTGCCAAGGTCGCTTGCTGCCTGCCTGCAGCCAGCTCATGCATGTGTGTGTGTACACCCACACAACAGTCCCTTCTCACCCCTCTTACTGTGCTATGTGTTTGCTGCTTCCAGCATGTCCCTGCTCCCCCCTTCCTCATTTACATAATGTGCCATGATAGCAAAGCAAGCTTGCCTTTTTTATTTACTGTCCAGAGCTGAGAAGAAAGAAAGACTCAGGAATGTGGCAGGAGGTGGTTATAAGCAGAGGGCTGTGTGGGCCCAACCAGCACCCTGCCTTCCGTTACCTCTCGTAGGAAAAAAAAAAGAATAGTTTCACCCTTTTTTATTCCTTTCTTTCCCCATGGTAAGATAGTTGATCACGAGACGTCAAAATTAACTTCTCATATTGCTTCCAGCTGCCACCCGGGAACTTTCTTTTTCTGCCATGCAAAACAAAAAAAATTATGTTTTTGCAGCAGTTGGGGAGGGAGAGAGAAAAAGAAAAGGAAGAGTAGTAATGATGGAGGAACCAGGCGATGAGAGCATTGTCTCTCATTCTGCCTCCCACTCTTGACACCCGCCAGTTTACAACTCCGCCTATATGTATGGTGCGCACCCCTGAATTTTTATTAGTTGTTTTGGAATGAAAGTGCACACTATGCACGGGTAAATACAGTATAATTTTTTGTCTAGACGAGCGTTACAATTTTCTTAGTGCCGTGACCAGGATTTGGGCGCGTCAAATTATGTAAGGTCATACACAGTATTTTGTGTACCATGTCTTCGGTAATGGAGAAGTGGATGATAGCTGCATCCAGTTTCTAGAAGGAGGAGTTACAGCGCACAGCATGAGCCAAGAGGAAGCGGGTGTAGAAGATACAACTGGGAGGGAGGGAAGAAAATAGGAAGCAGGCTGGTGATATTGTGTCAAAATGACTCAGTTCCTATGTTTCAATAATTCATTCACAACTCAAAAAATTCCATTCTTTCATTTACTTTTCCTCTTGTTTAGTTACTGTATTCGTACAAGTACGATCCACCCCCATGTAAAACCCACTCCACATATTTTCAGCATACTGTACTCCAAGAAAATTTTTGTTCCCCAATTTAATTGCCATTTGTTTAAAAACTTAATAAATTATAATTAAATATGAATCAAATTGAATATGTAGACATCTTGGTTCTGCTCTATCTACGTCACTCATGAACCATGTGTCATTCCCGGAATTCGCTTCTGGCAGACGATGTGATATTACAAAGATGCAATTGCCACACACAGTTTAGACCTTTTGCAAAAAAATATTAGATTGCGTCTTTAGTTCTGTAATTACAGATTTGCTGATTAAGTATTGTTGGTTTATGTACATTGTATTCTACATGGAACTAAACATTTTGTATCTGTACCTGAAATAAATCAGTGTAAGGGTAGCTCACCATTTTTTTTAGTATAATTGGCATAATTTGAGCTATGTGTATGTGAGTACAGTAATTGCACTCTATTATGTTTTCAGCACGTTTCAAGAAATGTGTAAAAAAAAAACAGCATAAAGCAGAGCGTTTGAAATTACCCTTGAACGTTTGTATATATAACGGACACATCTGATCCGTGCATTTCTGCAGACTTTTAATGGCCTGATTTGAAGTTTTTTTAAAAAAGTTAGCCAACGTAAGTATTTGCATAAAATATTATTGCCTTTATTATAAACATAACCAAAGTTATAGTAGTGACATTTCGAAGAGAAATTGGTGTACAATAAAAATTAATTCATTGTATTTATATTTTTCCATTGGCTAATTCAAAATTGTGTAATTCAAAAAGAAAAAATTAAGTCCCAAGCACACTGTGTTCATTAGGTTTTACTATTTTAGCGCTAGCGCTTCTTTTATACAAGCACATGTGTTGTGACAAATGTAACAAGTAGATATGCATGCTGCATAGCAGTGTTTCAGTTAAATTATTATTAAGAGCAGATGCATAACTTTGCCCAGCTGTTTACATAAATATCATATTGAGTGAGGAGGAAAAACAGCAAACTGTTGAATTTTCATTCACTGTAACCCAGATTTTTGAGTTGTGGCTTCAGTCATCATGATTTTGATTTTCTGTGGTTTTCCGAAATCGCTTACGGGAATATTCGGTTGATTCCTTAACAAAGACCATGAACAATTTTGCTTCCTGTTTCTGTCATTGTGTAAAGTTGTGTGTCTCCATCACTAATGATCTTGCTATCGATGAGATGTTAAGTCCACTTGACTAGACTACTTAACTACCTACCCGCATCGCTCTCATTGCGTGCAGTGCTGAACCCTCCTCTCAGTTTTCATACAGTGAATAGCATACTGTAGTTACTGAGCTTTAACAAAATAGAGGGACTTAATCCATCCCATTTCTTGTATTGTTCAAATGCCACCGGAAAAGTTTTTCATTTAGTAGCTCTGTGAAGTCAGAAACTCAATTGGATCAAAAGGGCGAAAGTTGACCTTAGCGTGAGACTCGTGTATGGGGAATGAGACTGTTGATAGTCAAAATGTGTCAGAAGAGTTTGACGCATCGCCGTTGCGTCAAACTATAAAATACGTTAACGCTCGCCCTTGATTTTTAACGCTTCAATATTATAACCTAAAAGCGCTAGCACTCTCCCGCACCTTTGCCAATCACGTGTTTCCGTTTGTTTACATCAAGGGAATATTTGTAAACTTTAATATTCATACGTCACAGCCTTTATTTGTAAAACCAATTGCATACCTTTAATGTTTATCCAGCTTGCATTTTCGATGTATAATTACGCCTTGCAACTTTGTTAAACTTGTACCTGAGACAAACATGGCTGAGTGCCTCGCAGTGTTACCAATCCTGTGTACAGGACTCTGTGTTCATTAAACAGTGATCACGGGAAATATGCACATGAATTTATATTGTGTTTTGTTATTTATTGCTTAGAAATGTGTCTAATATTAATGTAAATGTTAGTGTGTGCTAATTTTAATGCTAGTTGTATCTGTGAAAATATGTCTCATTGTAATTTGTCTTCTGCCATGTATCTGATTGGCCCGCAGTGCCATAATTGTCAGTAGTAATTGACCCAGAGGATATGGAATATAGTAACCCTCTAAGTGATAAAGAGTGATTACAAAGTAACTACGGCCCTTGGCAAGGCCTTGAATCCTCTGTGTGTAAAATGGCCCAAAGCACCTTGTAAGCTAGTTGTAGTCATCGAAACATGTCTTGTTGTGAATTGTCCATCTAATGTAACCCTTGTGTAACTTGACTTCGCCCAAGTCAATCATTTGATATTCATTCGTAACAAGTGACACGTACCATGTATCGTATCCCATGTGATGTTCATTTCTATCAAGTGACTGTAGCTTGCACCATTCTTGAATATACACCCTGTGAAACTGAATTACCTCTCTTTCTCTTCATTAATTCAACCTGTGTACCAGCCTATGAAATTTAATGTAGGCGAGTTACCTACCAACACCTAGTACAGTGAGGAATTGTCGTCGACTGACGACGGTGAGCGACAGGACAAGTTAGCACAGGTATAACTGGATTGTTGTAGTTGTTTTTTTTTAATCCTTCAGGTGTCTGTTTGTTATCAATGTGGTGTGGAATTCAATCATTGTATTATTCACCTATGTACTTACAAGATCGTCATCTAATTAGTGACATGTAAAAATGTATTATGGCCATTATCCCTCATTTCTACTGATATCACAATAATAATTTTTGTTACTCCTAAACTAAAGCGGGTATCGAAAAACTGTTGCACAGTTTTCTTAAAAAATATTTTTACCATGTAGTTAAATTTTTTTGTTACAAAAAAATTATGTAAATTTGGCTAGTTAGTTCATTAATGGGAACTTCCTTAATTGCATAATTAGTTGAAACGATAGCTTATTTTGGTTTGAAAAAATTGGTTAATATAGTATACACTGTTCATAGTAAAAATGTGCTCTAGTTTTTGATATCGGCTCTTGTTTAGGATTTATAGAATTATGATTATTGTAAAAGCAGTAGAAATGACGGATGATGGCCTTACAATGATTTCATCTGTATTTGTCAATTGTCTAATGTAACACTGTCAAGGGAGTAACCTTGAGAATCTCAGCGGATAAAGGTGACCCTGTTGTGCTAGACTGTTGACCAGGCAATATAAGGGAAATAAATAGAATCAGTTATCTTCCAAACACTGAAATCTTACAACTGTCAATGTTTATTTCCTTACTGAGCGGATAATGCTACGCTGGGCCTCTTTTACATGCCATCTACTGTAGGTTTTTTCTGGTACCTAGTGCTAAAGAAAACTCAACAGTTGTTTGTTGATGTGATAATGATCCTCAGATTGCTCGTACAGTGGGTGTATAGGTGTCTGGGTAGCAAGGTTGGTACTGGCAATGTGAATGAAAAGAGCATCGCCGGAAGTGACGGCAGGAGACAAGATGGTGAGGAACAAGACTGTAGTGTTTTTGTATGAGACGTGATTAAAGGCACAAAGTATTTAAAGGAGTTTCATTTAACATACCATGACATGGCGCAGTCGGTAAATGCATAATGGACGCACTCGT
>PNEQ01123404.1:0-32437 GCA_003012365.1 Medauroidea extradentata
TTGTGGAAATTAAACAATAAATCGGCTGGTAGTTGAGGGTCGAGGAAACGCCAGTGCACAGAAGTAACAGAACGTATTTTTATTTGGTGAAAATCCCTCTAACAAACCAGCAATTAGCTCCACTTCGAAGAAAAAGAACCCTAGGAAATCCCTTGGCAGAGAGGGAAGCGTGGCCCGAGGGCGGGTCGCGTTACAATATTGATATTTCATGTATTTAAATTTAAGCTGTAAGCAGCGCCAATTGTAGTGGTATGAAATACTGAACTATTTAATTCAATTTATATTTAAAACATATAAACAGTATGTCATATTATTTCCTGATTTCACACTTTGTACTCAAAGTTAACTCGTTAATGAAAGTATGATAGTGATACACATATAATATATGAAAATTGTTGCTGGCCAAATGTCATGAAGAGGGAGGAGGGGAGAGTGACAATATATCGGCTGCGTAGTTGAAACCAGGATGCGAACGTGCTACTCAACAACCTAAGAATATGATGCAAAAGTACTCCGTACTAAAATATCATGGAAATATCTGAGCTGCATATTGCCTGCAAATGCAAAGAAAAGACATTAAAAAAAATATCATTAAAAAAATGTAAGGCAACAATATTTTCACTTACTGTGGGTTAAGCCATCCGTGAAGTTTCCAAAACATCTGTGCCGAATCGCCAACGCAAAATAAATGTGAAATTAGTATAACAGTAATAATATTGTTTTCTTTATAAAAAATTACAACTCACTGACACCACAATATGTAGAAGCAGTATTTGGCATAAATATTACAAAATTTATTTCTTACTCTACACAATTTCACAAAAAATAATTGTACAGTGTAACGGACTTTCAGTTTCACTAAGATTTTTTCATTCTTTGAAGTCACTCTCAAGTAGGATCGTCAAAAAAAAAACTTAATATCTTTTACGAAGTTAATTACAACAGTCTTGCCATCCATTTGTTTCTTGATTTTCTGTAGAACTTATGATTGATCATTACGAAAACAGAACAAAGCTGGTAAGGATAAATTCAGGTCAACAAACTTAACTTAGTCATGTTTAAAAGACAAAAAAAAATCCTTTCTTATAAGAGCCCATATTCCATGAATAGATTGGCCAACGTCATAGAATTGAATTGTAAATACCAATGATCAAGAAACAGACACACTGTGTTTATTTTCAATTTACTTATAATTTAATTGTTAACCCGGGAAATAATAAGTTTCTCATAACAACAATCTAGCCCACATAAAAAGAACATTTAAGCTGTAAAATAAGAATTACATAACAACATGGCATATTTCATTTTTGCAGAATGAAAAATTTTCTACGCACGTCACACTCCCGTCTAGTCGACGTTTCAATTTTATGAAAATGCTTTTTTACGACTTCATCGACAAAATTGGATAAAGTGCTAGAATTTATTCAATAGAGTTCACTGATAAATAATGAAAAAAAAAAAAAAAATGTAAGGGCGATGGCCTACGGCAGGCTTTGAATTACAGCATTTTCCCTGTACAAGTTTTCAAAAAGGCGTTTCACATTTTTTTACATTCCTTTATATAATATTTGCATTGTACGGCTAGATAGTAAGTATTGTCTGATATTTGCTGTAAAATAATAAATAGCATAATATTTAATATATCCCAACAAATTTAACACAATATTAAGGTAATTTACTAGCTAACACTGTAAATTGAGTAGGAGAATAATATTTAGGGTACGAAAGGTTACAAAAGTGGGTAGTTAGCCTTCTCGAAAACTAATTACGTGGGAAATATTGAAAATCCAAAACAGCCGTGCTCTATTCCCTTAAAATATCGCGTGGAAACTGTATTCGATGACAGAACATCACACCCTTGACACCTAAACTGGGGGCTCGTAGGCGTCTGTATACTGAACCCTGATGGATGACATGATATGAAGCGCACAATTGAAAAGCGACGAAACGCGAAGTGCCGGGGAAGTGGGGGTTTCCCATCCCATAAAGAAAAATCTTGCTGGATAACGGAAACGCCTGCCACATTTCACACATACAAAAAATCGGGGACCAACCCTGCTGAGGGGTCGAACACGGATCACCTTGGTGGGAGGGAAAAAGCTCTGGTCACGATGTCAATTGTCACCAGCATGAAAGTATTTAATTAAAATGTGCTTCTCGATACGTTTTGCCTTAAATTGACTTTCAAATATTCTCTCCGCATTGTTAGTAGTCCCTACATCAACACTTTAGACGCATACGAATGTATGTAAGCATATGTACACACGTTCTTCTGTACTTCAATTTTATTAGAAAAAAATTGTTAATTTTCAATTCCCTACGACTTAATAAGTGCATGCCATATACAGTACTGAAGGAAAAAACCAATTAATCAGAAGTCACATAACTCTAATGAGATGTCATCTATGTTTCAAAATGTGCATTATTTCAACAAGTTTTTATGCTTGGGAAGGGGTAATGCGTATATATGTGCCCTTTAAACGGGTCTATGAATTCCCAGCAGCGAAAATTCCACGCAATCCCACCAGGACTGAACCCAGTTTATATAAGGCTTAATGTCTCGTCGACATCGAGGTCATTAGAGATGGTGTCACACAACTTTGACACAATGACGGAAACTGGCAGAAGGAACCATCCTAGGCCAGCATCTCAGTTTATATAAGTTTCCCACTAGTAGTATGACAAAAGCTCCCGTAACCACCGAGTTTAATCCTATAGTATCAAAAATACGAATGTTTAGTTAATTTGAAATACTATCTCTAAAAAATTATCCAACAAAATAATAACTATCTCTATAGCTTCCATTGCTGATGTACTACTGTCATCCAGTTATGGAAGTTGCAACGTTTGCTTTCTTCTGTTTACATGCTTAAGCAGTTTAATAATTTTGGATCATTTGGTACATTTTCGTCCTTTCGTAACACCTTGGCGCTACATGGACATTTTTGCTGAACACTTACACGATCTAGAAACGGCATATAATACACAACATTCTTGAACACTGAATATTACTTGGCTACTGTCCGCGCGCCAGCTGTGACGGACAATGCGTACACGCCAGGGACTCGAGCTGGCGCACGCACATATACGTGACTGCTTAGTTTGGCAACAATGCTACAGCCAGAAAGGAATAGTGTGAGGGAAAGAGACCGGTAACCGCCCCGGGGAGGGATGGGAGAATGCAAGAAGTGGGCAGGGATGTGAGGAGTTGGCAAAAACCACGTGATCAAGCGAGCGAGTGAGCTGCTCTCCTACGTGATTCTGCGGAACTATTTCAGCTACGAAGAGAACTATTCTCTAAACAAGCAACAGATGTGCTAGTATCGGATCCCTGCAACAAGATGGCGGGGCCTAATTTCCCTTAAATGTAAGAGGTTAATTGAATGAAAATGTCTTTATTTACACTGTGCACAGCCACTGGTGACGGTGCCCTCCGTTACATATTTTCAAAATATTCACTTGAAGTTTACTGCTATCAGAAAGGTTTGGTGGAAAATGGTTTCGTGGAAATATATTTGGTGGCCCAACCTTGAAATTAGTGAGATGATATACAGTATGTGAGCTGATGTTGTCGAGGAACTTAGTCGAGAGTGAACTGCATAATGCGTTTTACCCCTTTTGAACGACTACATGCAAGTTGCACTAATTCTATCTGCCTTGCAGTTTTTGTGCATCGGAATTGAACGTCTGCATGCAGTTTCAAACGGAATTCGTGCCCAGAATGTAGATCTGAGCTACAAGCAACTGTGTGACGTAACGTCGAAATAATTCATGAAGACAAATTTAATTAAAAAAATAAAATATATATTCATGTCCTGGACTAATACAGGTTGTACAACACCATGTCTCAATAGGTTACTGTAGAGTGAAAATCCTGTAAAATTTATTTCTCGCTGGTCGTACTTGCTATTTGGACCGTCTGCCTTGAAAGTTTACAAACCAATTTTTATTCTTACAATGCTCAAGTTGTCTTATAAAGTAAAAAAAAAAGTACATATCATTTTTTTAATACTTATGTAAGCATCACTCCGATGTGAACAATATTTCAATATCTTTACTGGTAAGGTAGATATAATGGGTTGATGGTGAGCCACTTTTTTTATTTTTTTTATAGGTTGCTTTGGCTGATATAATTTTAAGTGATTTTATTTTGGGTTTTTAGCAGAGAATTAGTTTACTTGTTTTCTCATTTTGAATGTGTTAAATTCCTGCTCATATCTCTCCCTTGCTTCCATCCCGGATTGCCTACTCCTCCGCCCTTTCCTTCCTCCCTTCCTTGCCTACGTAGTGGCGGAGTTTCGGCGCATGCGCACTCAAGGCTGGGAGAGAGGGGAAGAGGGGGGCGAGTGAGGTAGTGGCGAGTCAGTGAGATGCGGCCAAGCGTCGAAGGTGGTCGGAGAAATGCTCCCTAGGTGCGAGGAAGCCAGCACCGTGTGTCAAATTTGCGAAAAAAAAAAGTTATGTATTTAACAGAGGAGTTTAGATGTTATAATAATTGTTAACATATAAAGGGAAGTTAATAAACAATGTAAATAAAGTATAATGCTTAAAAGTGACAGTTGAGAATACTGTATGTCATCAACTTTACTTATTATTTAGTAAAACCAAGTGGCTAGACAGGACAACTCAAGGTTCAGTATTCCACCTTTGTCCCCTTTCCTATGGGTGGCCAAGATTGCATCGCCCGCTGTCGAAATTTATGTGGACATGAAGTGGATTCTTTTAAAATCCATTTTAAGTTATTAAAAATAAAGGCCACTGAAATCATGCTGGAAAACTGTTCATTGGGTACCTAACAGAGAAACGTACTAAATATTATACAAACAGAAAAGTGATAGACTGTGTATAATTTGCAAGAAATAAATTTAATTCAATTTACATTCATAACTGTGACCAGCAGACAGACATAAAAATACATGTAAGTATTAAAAGATTAAAGACACCTGGAAGTGCAATAAATAAATATGTTTGCTCAGTTGTCAGATACCATATTCCAATAAACTCCGTCTTCACACCAAACAGTCTAGAATTGTTCTTCTCAAAATGTGTGTGGCATGTGCTGATTTTCTTTTGGGAATTTTTCCATGCACCAACAAATCTCAGAGTCATTCCCCATAAAATCAGCAAATTGTTGATTTGTATTATTTTTGTATAATTTAACTATGGTGTGACTGTAATTAATATAAACACAGGGAACAAGAAGTACAAATCAGCATTACGAGACACATATGGTACATTGCTGAAGAAGGAAAGAAAAGAGTCAACATGGAATGAACACACTTAACAATGCCTAGTAGTTGGTTTTAATGTCAAGTAGTTGTATGCTAATATACTGTACATTAATCATT
This sequence comes from Medauroidea extradentata, assembly GCA_003012365.1. Lineage (NCBI taxonomy): Eukaryota > Metazoa > Arthropoda > Insecta > Phasmatodea > Phasmatidae > Medauroidea > Medauroidea extradentata. The sequence continues at coordinate 5,349 of PNEQ01123404.1, forward strand.
TTAGAATTAATTTTCACTCACTAAATTTCTACAAGAAGACTTGAAAATTAAGAGGATCGGTAATAAATTATTTGGTCATTTACATAAGTAAAATTTTTTATTTATTCATTAATTAATGTGCTGTATTAATGCCTTGTAGAATAATTGGTAGGAAGAAAAATTTGGTGATTCATGTAAACGTATTCTGTAATTAGGTTATAATTTGTACATATTTAAATCTCTTCAAGGCAAAGCAAAGTTGTAGCCGTTAGAATGTTGTAATATGGAGTTAAGTGTCTGTCATGTACCGTATCGAGATAATCTGGAATGATTCCATACCTAGTCTTATAATTTTGTATGGGTGGAAAATATAAAATACAGTAATTGGGAACTTAATGCAAGTACTGTACGTAAACACTCCAGACTTTATAATTACACAACCCAATGTTTTGAATGCTTGCAGTTTCTTCTGAAAATGTGGGGGAACCGACTGAACAGTCGACCTGCAGCCGAAAAAATGGCAGTGCGTGGGAAACTCGCGTGTGCGACGTACACGCAAACTCAGGTGTACCTCAAGCCATTGCTCAGGAAACTGAAGACAAGGTCTCTGCCTGAAGATATCTTGGATTCTTTGACAGAGATCACTGCATTCATGCTCGAAAGGGATTACATCCGGGTAAGTTCTGAATTTTTTATATATTTATTATTTGTTTCGTATTTATATACCCTCGAACAGCACCCGGGGAAAGGGGGTAGGAATTAGTTAGGGCCTGTATTAACGAACCATAGCAACATTTGCCTGGTGTAATTTCACAAAACCCTGGAAGATCGAAATCAGGAGACAGCCACTACCAGTTATCGAACCTGGGTCCTCTCAAATGTTAACTGTTTTACCAGTGCTCCACCTGGCTTGTGCATTGTGGCAAGAGTACTTTTTGCTGCAGATGTACCTTCAGTTTCAGGTAGTGTATAGGTGAGTGCAGCTGCTTGGGACCTGAGATGTCATATCGTTAGCTTAGGACAGCAACAGGGTTAGTACTTATTTTATCCAACTCTTAAGTTATCTGCAGATGTCTACTCTAACCTTATGATTGTTCCTATCAACATGACGTATGTAATTATAAATGTGTTAATTAGGAGTATTTTAACCAGATAAAATTTTATTTAAAAAAATAACTGTGTGTGTGTGTAACAAAAGCAATTGTCATTGTTACAAGTAGGTATCTCCAGTTATCTAGTTGCAGCATGAAATGCAAGCTATGTTCCTTGTTACCTTCAGCAGGGTGGCAACAAGTAAGGTGAAACTGAGAAAAGCCAAGGAATTTGAAGGGTACCAGGAAAAATATACAAATCTTCATGAAATTTCAAAGTTTTGCTGGCAGAAATGTTGAAAATGTAGAAATGAAATGAAATTACAGTGTTTTTGTTTCTTTGTAGCTAGTTTCATGTACAACCACAAATACATACCTACCTGTCGCAATTTTACTGCAAATTTAAAACCGACTGAATGAAATGAAATACTGTAATATGTGCTGAAACAGGATGTTATGAGCTACAAACTGATAGTTACAACAATAAAACTGTTTTTTTTCCTTATTAAAAAAAAAGTTAATGAAATTGAGGTAAAAATTGTTTGTTTTCTGCCATTTTTTGAAAATAAAATAATTTGTTATGTGTTTTATAATTTTGGGTATATAGCCCATGACATCTAATTTCAGTATACATTTTGGTTAGGTGCATGTTACTATAACTTCAAATTTAGACTTCCACTTTACAGCAATACTATGCATGGTAATAATGTTTAATAAGGGGATAATGTAGTCTTTAGTGACATAAAAAAGTAACAGTGTGTAGTTAAAAAATAAAATGAATGATTTATAACACTTGAATGGCCTTAACACAGGCTTCTCTAAAAATAGTTTCAGCCTTGATATGCACTGTACCTGTAATTTACGATCATTCAGTAGAGTTATGTATACTATAAATTAGGTCGTCTGAACATTGTTGTAGGGCTAATACAATTTATTACAGGAAGGAATGGGTGCTGCTAGACAAAAAAATTTTATCAAACCATAATAATTAAGTACATAATTGTTAACAGTATTTTTATGTCTATCCATATAATGTTTGTAACTTGAAACACATATGTTGTATTGAGATTCTCATACCGTTGCACATAATGATTTGATCTCATAAATTTAATAGAATTACTATATCTCTAATTTTATAAGTTTCACTGGATTACCTGAATCTGGTTTGAAATTGACAATCTTACGCTCATTTCGTCAGCAAGATGGGCATTGTTATAGGTAGAAAACTTGTGAACATTAAGATTGCAAAGTAAGGACTATTGAGTAATTAGGCAGAAACAACAGAAAAGCTTGTTTGCTGTGAAAATGGTTTCTGTTTAGTGATAAAATAATTTACTTATACAGGATGTCCATAAATTAACTTTTGATTTTAATAACTTTAAATCTGTACAAGATAACAAGAAACGGTTTTCAACATGCTGCGAAAAAACCCATAGACTAGAGTTTTTTTTTTTTACGTTCCTTGCCAAGACTTACGCAATAATGACTTTTTGAAACACATTTGTTTCTCCAATGCGTCAACTTTTCATGTGTCAGGCAAACTGAATCGTCATAATGTTCGTATCTGGGGATCAGAACCTCCTCATGTTACACGTGAAATGGAAAAAGACAGTCCCAAAATCAATGTGTGGTGCGGAATTATACATGTTTGCATCATTGGTCCATTCTTTTTCATTAAGTCTACAGTCACAACTGGTGTTTACTTGGACATGTTGCAAGAGTTTGCTGTGTCACAATGGGACCATCTGCAACCTGATGTAATTTCCCAGCAGTATGAGGCACCACCCCACTGGTCCCTCATCGTCCGTCAATTACTGGGTGAAGTGTTTCCAAACAGGTGGACGAAATGGTCTGACTCGATGACCGCTGCGATCACTTGACTTCTTTGTATGGGGTTTTGTAAAGGATAAGGTATACCGAACCAAGGTAACATACATGCATTCCAATGTGTCACTGTGGAGATGTTGGAGCATACATGGAGAGAAATTGAATGCCAACTGGACATTATTCGTCTACTAAGGATCCACACACTGACATGTCTCAATAAGGAAAAAGAAAACTTCGAGTTACCGTGTCACGTGTTGAAAACCATTTGTTGTTATCTTGTATAGTTTTAAAGTTATTAAAGTCTATAGTTGTAAAGATAGTTTATGGACATTCTGTACTTTAGAAAGTTCTTAATGGCTAAATTTTTGCAACAAATGAATATAGGTTGTTGTAATTGGCAGGGTTACATTCACAGATGAAAACTTATATGCATAATTTTTGTCATGAATAGAAACAATGGATATGAAGTGTTATTTTTAATTTTGGTACCTAGGTATTTATGAGGCGAATGTAACTGAAATATTTTCTTATATGCGTGATACTTCTACACATATATGGCCTGCACCAACGTGTGGCGAGCTTTCATATTCATGTCATTAGCATTTTCTTCAAGAAATTGTGGGCGATTGGACTAAAGCACAATTTGATAATCGACCAGGATTTGATACTGTTATGGTAGTCAACTGTTTAAACTACATACAATTATTTTTGCTGAAGTGGAAATGAAAGGTGTTAAAGTTACAAAGGTGAGTTAGCTGAAGCCCTACACTTGTAATGCTTAAACCAACAATATTGTAACTATTACTTGGTACAGTTCTGTACAAATGGGTCTAAAAATGCAATGTCTGTAGGAGCTTCATAACTAAAACAAGAACATATTGTCGACTTACAGTCTAACTCCTTTAATTTTTTTTTTGACTATAGTTCTACATAAATAATTACGTAGTTAAATGTACGTATATGTATTGTAGACGTATTTTTAAAGAATTGTAGGTAATGTAGCATTTTTAGCTGTGTTACCACAAAAAAGTATTTATAATTATTAATTAATTTTTTCTTTACAGGCTAGCGATGCTTACCTTCAAATGGCAATTGGTAATGCACCATGGCCTATTGGAGTCACTATGGTGGGTATCCATGCTCGAACTGGTCGTGAAAAGATCTTCTCAAAGAATGTTGCGCACGTCATGAATGATGAAACACAACGGAAATATTTACAAGGCTTGAAAAGACTCATGACAAAATGTCAAGAATACTTCCCCACAAACCCATCCAGATGTGTGGAATATTCACGAACTGACTAAATGTAATTCGGTAGTCAGTAATGTATTGTACATAACAATGTTTATTTTGCAAAGTAGGGTCCAATGGTACTGCTTTGCACGAAGATATTAATTTATCAACATTTTGTGTTGAATGGCATATTCTTTAAGAGTTAAGAAAGGACTTTTTTTGACACTTGTATGAAAGTTTTAATGTTTTTTATTTATTCATTGATCTTTGACCCCAGACAATAACTACCCCATGAAGCAACACTATCAGTAAAAAAATGATTTCATTGCTAGTATATTTCCGATATCATATGTTATTAATTCCTAATAATAATTTCTTTAGTTACAGCTCAACAACTTTTTGCGTGTTGTCTCACAAAATACAATTTAATTGACAGAAAAAATGAGTAATTGATTTAAAAGTTGTGTAGCACTTACCGTACCTTTTTCTTTCAACTTAAAAAAACAGTTGTTTCTTGGTTGTTGTTAATAATGTGCTGTGGTTGTTGAATAGTAAATAATGTTGAATGTGAAAATAAATACTGTACTTAACGTAAATACATTTGCAAAGGGACTGGTTGAAACACTGCATGTTAACAAGGAAAACTTCTTAAAAGGGTTAACTTGCCTTTGTACATGTACACATAGACAAGGTGTTAAGGTATGAAACTTATTTAGTAGGAAACATCTGAAAAGGTTTTCATTGTAGGGTGTATCATCTAAGTATGGATGTTGGTATATTTTTCTTAATTCAGGCATTGCGTAAGTTTATAATAGCAGTAAACTGACAAACAAATGAAGTATGTACAAATTTATGTTATTCCTTACTTGGTTAGTAGAACCCTGTTATAATGTTCTTACTTATAACATTTTCCTGGTTGTAAGGTCGCTTTCATTTGGTCCCCAACAATGTGTTATTATAGGAACTTACACTCTTATAATGTTTTCCCATTTAGGTATAAAGTAGAAATTTTATTGGGTCCCTTCAGAAACATACCATGGTTCTATGATGACGGTAGTATACACCCTACATATTCACATTTCACATCTCAGTTGACAATTTAAGAATACCGAAACCATCTTCAAGATTGTATATGTTCATAAAAGAACGGTGTGCTATTTAGATATAAGTTTTACGACACAATTATCGGTTTATGTAAATAAAATTGCCACAGAAATGCAGAACTGACACCTGGAGATTGATTCTTGAGTTGTTACAAAGATTATTTCGAATTGCCGAATTTCACTTGCTAAACTTTGAAACCTTTATCTCACTATGGTAGAATGGTATTCTTGAGTTGAAATTCCAAAGTGCGGAATCTTAGTGCGAGATCTTCCTCAGTTTTGAACTTCGGTTGCACTCCCGTAGCAGAAATTTGCGAGTGAAAAGAATACTCTACTTGTTTGACGCATTGAACGCACCCTCTGGAGGGAAAAGATTCTGTGCTCTGTGGTTGCGCACAATACTTGCATGTGAGTAAACAAAATTAAAAAGAAAATATATATAATTAACAAGCATTGTGTTTTCTAATGGAATATTATTGCATACAAATAGTTAACGAAGTCTTTATCAAGAGACATTTAATTCGCAATTCAGGACTTCTGCCATCTTGCTTCTATTTTACGAACAGAATGGCGTTGCCTTTTTTTAAACTAGCACGGCTGTTTGCAATGATTAAATTTGCTACGTAAGATTGTTTTTGTATTGCACACTTGTAGTAGGTACTGAAATTTAAGTCACCACAAAAGGAGAGATAACTAAGAGTAGGTTGTTGGTTTATTGGTTATGTTTTGAGCGAAATTTTCCATACAAAATTTGGGCTAGTAAAATCACAATAGGTGTACATAGTAACTTCGAATAATTAGGTTACAATGATTAAAAAATACAAATATTCGTTGATAAAGTTGCAAATGAGTAAAGAATTTGCTATAAAAAAACGATTAGAAAGTGAAGCACCTCATACCTGTTTTCAAAAATCCTCTGCACGGAGCATTTAGCCAAGCGCCATTACCACTGCGCTACAGTATCGCTTGTGTTTGTCAGTTCATTATACGATAATTAATACTGTACTATGCATACATGTAACGTTGAATGCATCTTTCATGATAAAATTGATGCTTTGTTTTGATTGTGTATCTTAAAATGAACAAGCAAAGTCGTAACATAATCTAATAATATGCGTGGACTTTACTGCTTTATTTCATCTGTTTAAAAGAGTGAGGTTGTAGAAATACACGGTATAAGTGTCGTGGCGGCCATTTTCAAGGCATTGCGGAATCGCATCTCACGACCCCAAGAGTATGCGAGATTTTTCCGCATGGAATAATTTCATTTCGAAGTTATTTTCACTCAAGAATGGTAAAATGGAATCCATTATGAGATTTCGAGCAAATTCGCAATGCAGTTACCTCGCATAATCTCAAAAATTGGCTCCCTGTACATGTTAGGACAGTGAAAATGTTAAAGTAAACTGATCACACTTTGTTTATTTAAATAAAAAAGTTTAACAAGCGTAAAATGTTGCTTGATTTCTTCTCTTTGTCTAACTATAAACACTGCCGTTCCCTTCCTCTCTGGATGATGCACAGGTGGTCATATGACTAACAGAGAATGACCAGTAATATCACTTGTTTCTTGCAAAGTTCTAGAAGCAAGACATGCTGTACCTATTTTTTAACCTCCAAAAATATCCATCTTGTAGCTACTCTCATGTACATACAGTGCATCCCGCCTAAGAAGTTTCCCTCCTAAGTTTTCCCGCCTAAGAAGTTCACATTTTGCAGTCCCTTGAACATGACCATATACTTACATACAATTACAACCCATTTATAAAGTTTAAATTTAACAATCACTTTCACTCATTTCCCCTGTAAGTATTTCAGTATTTATTTTCCTTGGTCCCGCCAAATTTCTAAAATTAACACAAGGTTAATTTGGAAGGATAATAACCATAATGAAGATTGTAAACACCCAAGAAAACAAGATAAATGTTCTCGAAGCAATGCATTTTATTTCTGCATCATGGGAGGCAATTGAGGCAAGCGCCATTGCAAATTGCTTCCGAAAAGTAGTGTTTGCTAATTTTGTGGATGACACTGATGAATCAGCAAAAAGCAGCTCTGTGTGTGCTGAAGCTTGGACACTTTTGCAACAGAAGCTCAACTTTACCAGCAAATTTGAGGAGTATGTAACATCTGACGATTCCTTGCTTCCGTGTGAGCCACTATCAATCTGTGATTTGTGCAAGGAGAGGAACGTGAGGAGCAATGAAAAGAAGAGGAAGTTCCCTAGAAACCACCAACACACACAGAAGCCCTAGGGTACATAGAACATTTGAAACATTATGTTGAATGAACAGAAAATGTGCCCAGCTATCTATGGAAAAACTTGTGGAGTCTAGAAAGTTACATCATGGCTCAGCCTGAGAAATCCTTGAAGCAGACCACCCTTCATGACTATTTTAAGAGGAAGCAGACAAATTCCTTTAAAACTAATATTGCAGTGGTAAGAACATAATGTAAAACCGTATGATGGTTTAGTGAAAAACAATAATATGGTGGTTTGCAGAACAACATTCAACAACATGGTAGGGTATGTTATTGTTTCGTCTTTATAAAAATTATTATCCTTTAGTGTTTTATATTAACATTATTTATATGTTTTCGTAGGCTTATTTTCTTTCTTAACATACATTATTCTGAATATTAAAACATGACTGGAATTGATGGTTAAGTAATGGGAGCTACCAAACACGATTCTGAACTTCTTAGCAAGGATGCACTGTAATTTGTATTGTGAAGACCATCTCAGGAGTTTTGCATGTGCAGTAGCTTGCATTTTGTAAAAGATGTTTTGCTACTAATTTGTGTACATTTCTGGTAAATTGTTCAGTATTTGAAATGCAAAATGTAATATAATATTTACATAATTTGGTATTTATAGCCTTTTATTTCATTGCAGTTTGAATTTGCGTGAATGATTATTGTTTGTAGTATGGATTATGTATGGTATTATGAATAATACAGTATGTATTTTTTGTACAGTCCTGTTTCTTTGATAATGGAACTTTAGTTTCCTGTTCTTACCACAATTGCAAGATTTAGTTTGTATTTTGAGTTTGCTGGGAGCCAAAAAGTGAAGTTATTATTTAGATGAGAGTAGTTATCAATCTTATTACCGTAAAATGGGGGGATTAGAAACCCAATTATAAATAAATTCCTAGCTGACACTTTCTGCTTAAAAAAATTATAATTACAGTACTATAACACTACTGTTTGTAAACTTTTTTAACTTGCCTACCTAAAAACAGAATAAATATCAAAATTTAGATTTAAAATTGTGTTTCTATTAACCCCTTTTTACGGTATATAGCAAGTGTATTTTCTTTTTGGAAATGTGTGCATGTCGTGTATTTGAGGCATTCAGAAGCCATGGCGACTAATTCCATATTTTTGTAATCTGTATGTTGTTGATTTAGAAATCATACTGTCTTTTTAGTGGCAAACACGGTTAACACCATATGTCTAAAGTTTGCCTCTGGAAGGCACTACACTTTGGACCAGATATTTCAGTTGCTACAATGATAAATTCCTTGGAACTTGTTATTATTCTGTGGTTTACTTCAGTTGTTGTTATTTGTAAGGTTATGTTTTGTTGACTTGATATGCACTGTAGTTGTGACATGGACTTGTATTACTTAACAACAATAATAAGTCTTTCTGACGTTTCGGACAGCATTGCAGCTTCCATCTTCAAGGGTGATGTTTCTAGTCGCAGTAATTATTTCCTTCTGAGCCTCTGCGAAGTCCTTCTGCCTTTATATACTGTAGGCTGTACCTGGGTGTTCTTTTGTTGGCTAAGGTTGTTGGCCTATCCATGACCTCCTAGGCTGTGATTGGCTGAGGTGTTCGGCCAATCCCTGTCGACTTTGCTCCTGGTTGGCTGGGCTGATTGGCCAATCGTGGAGGGGCTTGTTGTTGCCATTTGGTCCTGCTGAGTTTTTTGTTTGTGGAAAAGTGGTGCCCAACTTTTGCTTAGTTTGTAACCATCTTCCCTGTTGATGTTGGATGGGTGCTTCGCAATTTCAATTGCCTCTCGGATGTATCTCTTCTTATAATTAGAGAAGTTGAAAATGGTGTTATATTTGTCAAATTCAACACAGTGTTTGTTTTCGACTGAGTGTTCTGCTATGGCTGACCGAGGATTTTCCTGTTTGTAATCTCTGATGTGTTCTTTAACCCTGGTGATGACTCTCCTTCCAGTTTGTCCAATGTATACTTTCCCACAAGAGCAGGGAATTCTGTATACACCTGCGTGTTGTTCTGCTGGAGTCTTATCTTTTACTGAAGCCAGGGTGTTTCAAATCTTTTTGATCGATTTCTGTTTAGTGTGGATGTTGTTCTTTCGGAAAAGGTGAGAGAGCTGGTCGGATATTCCTTTGACATACGGGATGACAGCCATATGAGGAAGTTTTTCTTCCCTTGAGATGGTTTCATGGCTTTGTTTATTTCTGTTTTGGAGTAGCCATTTGCTTGAAGTGCATTATCTCTTCCTTAATGTTGGTCTCCTCGCAGATGTTCAGTAATGTAGAAATGGCTGTCCTTTTCTGTGATGGTGGATGGTGTGAGCTGGCATGTAGATACCTTTAGGTGTGAGTAGGCTTTCGAGAGACCTTGTGACTCAGGTGGTTGGTTTAGTTCCTTGTGACTAGGACTTCCAGGAATGGCAGTTTTCCATCCTTTTCTATTTCCATAGTTAATTTAATTTTCGGGTGGATATGATTTAGGTGTTCTACGAAATCTGGTAGTTTCTCTCTTCCATGGCTCCATATGACAAAGGTGTCGTCAACATATCTGTACCAGCACTTTGGTTTGTATTTGCTGGTACCAATAGCTTTTCTCTCGAAGTTGTCGGCCAGGAGAGGGGAAAGTGGAGAACCCATGGCAGCACTTTCTCTTTGCACATATGTTTGCCCCCTGAATGAGAAGAAAGTCGACGAGACACAATGTTCAGTCATTTTCACTATTTCTCTGCTATGGTCATCGTCTCCAAGGTATTCTTGGAGGCCTTGGAGAGCTTCTTTCACAGGTACCTTGGTGAAGAGAGAAACCACATCAAAGCTGACTAGGATGTCGCTCGGTTGGAGAGAAAGTTGTTGTTGTATTTGAATGACATTTGAAGAGTTCCGAATCTGTGAGACTGAATTTGGAATAGCTGGTTGAATCAGTTTGTTGAGGTATTTCCACCAGAGCTTGAGCACTGACTATAGGTCGAAGAGGTATTTCCTCCTTGTGTACATCCAGGTACAGCCTACAATATATAAAGGCAGAAGGACTTTGCAGAGGCTCAGAAGGAAATAGTTACTGGGACTAGAAACTTCACCCTTGAAGATGGAAGCTGCAGTGCTGTCCGAAACGTCGGGAAGAAATGCGACATTGACACGGCTACAACCCAGAAGCCTAGACTCTGCAATAATATGTCTTAGCTGAAAATTAGTGGTTCTGATAGTGAAAGTAATAAATGTAGCACAATGAGTGATGCTTCTATCAACGATTCAGACTACATCCCTTAACTGGCAGCATGTAAGACTAGAACAAGACAAAAGTGCGAACTCTGAAGTAAATGTAGAGAATGTAGTATCACATATTCTTTCGAGTCAATAGAATATCAGTGCACGTTATGATGATGTTTCAGAAGTTGAAATTATTAATTCAATTGGTAAAAATTTTTATGTTAGGATGGATCAACCAAGAGGCAGTTAACGCATGAGCATTCCAGAAACTTGGATGAAGGCACAAAATCAGAGAAATGACTATATGTTAAAGCGTACAAAAGGAAGAGTAGGTTAAACAATTGCAGGAAAAATTTTCAGTCATGAACTGTGTAACTGTGGTAGAGGATGCAATGTAAAAATATCCGCAAATGATAGAGAAAATATATGCAAGCCTACCTGATCAATCTTAGCGGAACAAATTTCATTGTGGCCATGTAACATCAAGTAATATTAGATGTCGTCACACCAATAATTGAAAATATCCAAGCAACTACGGCTTTTAATTTTTTTTTTACGCATTAAAAATGTTGAGGCTCAAGTGTCTAAGAAATACTGTATGGAAACCTTCACGTATCTGATGGTAGAGTCTACAGCTGCAGTGTTAAAGATTTCATTCAACTCCAGGCATTGCGGTTGATACAATTGATCTTGCAAACCACAAAATGACATTTCCACCCTACTTTAGCCATTACACCAGATCACACAATCCAAATTGGAAATACATGAACAGGGTTGACACCCACCTGGAAAACCTGGAATTATCAGGGAATTTCTGTGCTTGGTTTTTTTGAATTTCTGCAAAAGTCATGTGAAGGAATATAACGGACTTCATAGTATTTCTGCTAAATGTTTTGTCAAGTTCTGTGGCAGTAGTGTCACAAAGGACTTGCAATTTTTATCTTTACTGGAACAAGTGTTGAATAAAATGCCAACATGTTGTTTTCATACTTACAAACATCAGGGAAATCAGAGAATTTTCTTTGTTGCAATGAGTGGCCACCCCTCATTGAATTTAGATTTTAATCTCAAGAAAATGAATGACATGTATGTTTTGTAGTGTAATGAAAGTGGCAGATGACCTGTAAAGGAGAAAATATGGTATTATCATGTCTTCTCGTTTCAGTTTCGTGTCGAATTTGTAATGGCTTCAAGACTGAACTTGTACATGTTCGTGAAGTGAAAAAAGTATGAATATAACTGGAAAAGGAATTACACTACAGAACAGAAAAAGTTAAGGAAAGCCTAAAATATGAAAGGCAAAAGTGTTCTGATAATTACTTTTTGATTTGCAAAAAGTGCTTGCATTTCTATCAAATTAAATTACATACTATAAGAGAAACATGTATATTTACAATTTGGGTATTAATGTAATTAATGATGAATCATGGCTGGAAACGGCTGGCTCAAGGGGTTCACAAGAAATTGCATTATATCAGCAACGTAAAACATTTGGTTACTCAGACAGTTACGGTAGACAAAATCAGAACATAAAAGTGGTAATAAGCTTAATGAAACTTCTGCAAAACAAAGATATTAGAACAGAAATATAGACCTAAAGTATTTAGTCATAGGTACTTACCATATGATTCAGAGCAAAAACATCCAGTGACATCTTTTCACCATGGGATTGGTACAACATTATCCTTGACTGTAGGAAAATAAAAGTATTTCTTTACAGAAATGAGCCATGAAGACTTTTATTCAACATAAGCATTAGAAGATACCCGTTATAAATAGGAAGAATACTGACGATGGAGAACCTGCTAATTGGTTACAATTGAGATGGATCGGGCTTTGCCATAAAGTTTAAAAGTATGTATTTATCTTAAACGGCGTTCACGGAACTCAACATTCAAAAGCAACTAAAGGCTTATCTCGTCATCCACCTACCAGTCTAGGTATGTTTTTCTCAACAACGCATGTATCCCACAGCAAGACCCATTACAATGGCGAAAGGAAAGGATGTAATGGATTTTTTAAGTATATTCCCATGTGCACCACAAATACTTCAAGTCTTACAACTGAGAGAGAGATATTTTGGTGAGTGCTTGACATCAAAGTCTTAAGCGCTGGCAAGTGGTGACGTGAGGCGAGTATGGAGTAGCGCCGGAATTAAAGGGCGGGGGGAACGGGAGATCTCCGAGAAAACTGCCGACCAACAGCATAATTCTCAAATGCAAAAATCTGGGGACCGACCGGAATTGAACCCGGATCGCCTTGGAGGGAGGCGAATGGTCTGGCCATTCGGCCAACGCGGCCCCTTCTCTGAATATAGTAATAGACTTAATTTTTTTACCAATTCTATTGTAATTTGTCATTGTTTGTAAAGAAAAATTATCATCATGCTGTTAAATGTTTGCTTTAAAACTAATTTAGATAATAATAACGTAAACTTATTTTTTTTCCTGTTGAAAAATTTTGTATTAAACATTTGCATTATTTCTTAATACTTTTCAGCTGTAAATCTGATTAACTCCATGTAAAGTGTAGATCTAATTTTATATTACTTTTACATACATATGTGTGAAGAAAAATGTAAGTAAATAAAATACAAATTGAGTGACAAAAATAATACAGCTATAACTTTTTATCGTCAAAAATCTTAATTGCATAATACTGAATCTTTATTACCTTTTGAGTTAGTCGGCATGGCTTCTAAACATCTTATTTGTTGATAGTACTGGCTTCTGTTTTATAGTTATTTTTAAAAATTTTTCTACTAACATTTTATGAAACTTAGATTTTTAAGACAACATTTTAGGCAAACAGTGACTAGGCGTTCCCTGCTTAATAAACTCAGATTTTGCGACAACATTTTTGGAAACCATAGGGTTTTGTTGAATCATATTCACAATATTCTTTATACTTCTTTCTCTCCTGGAAGCGAATGCGCAGAGGGATCGACAGGTGTGTGATCAGAGTAGCAAAAATATTGGTGGTGATGGGTGAGGATCGTTAGTGACTTGAAAGGTCAAGAACATTTGGGAAGTTCCAGTGCACAGGAGTGAGAAAGATGTTGTTATGGGTATAAAATATGTCCACAGAGATATTAACCAAGACCACTGCTTTTATTATTCTCTTTCTCATTGAATAACAATACAATATCTTTAAAACAAACACAAACGCTCACATTCTCAGTCACAACAAAACAACAACATTAACACAAAGACATGACACCCTTGGGTAATGAATACATAAAACTTCTGTCCCTCATATTGACTACATTTATGTCCAACACTTCCCCTTGAGGCCTGAAGTTTTAATCTAACTTAATTTAAGTACACTGTGTTTACATGCTAAAGAAAACTAATGAGGTTCATTTTCCTGGACAGGTACTTAGTTCTAGCACCATTCAAGGCCTTTGCCAGCAAGTCTGCTGGGTTCTCCCTACCTTGTACGTGTTGCACTCTGATATTGCCCTATTCCCACATGTCCCTCACAAAATAATATTTTATGTCAATGTACTTAGTCCTTTCAGTCACCTCCCAGGTCTTGCTCATGGATATGGCTGTTTCATTATCAGAAAAGATCTGGGATGGAACTGGCACAAGGCTACTCTGTCCAAGCCCCGATAAAAACTCTGACAGCCATCTGGCTTCTTTTGTGGCCTCATAGATCGCATGATACTCGGCTACTGCGCTTGAGTCAGCTACACATCTCTGTTTTCTGGATAACCATATGACTGCCCCTCCACCAAGTACTGCGAGAACGCCGGTAATAGACTTTCTGTCATTTCGGTCGTTCGCCAAATCTGTGTCACAAAAAAAGTATGCCGGACCTTGTTTTACAAATTTTAGACGCCAACCCTTAGTTTCCTTCAAGTACCTCAATGTGTGCTTAATGTCTTGCCAGTCCTGTACCGTAGGGTTCTCACATTTCTGGCTGGCTCTGCAGACGGCAAAACTGATATCTGGCCTGGTGGTCTGCGAAAGGTGTAGTAAACTACCAACAGCCATGCAATACATCCTTCCATCAAAACCCTCACGTCCTGCCTCTGTACCGTCATTTCTGGTTGCTTCCACTGGAAAGGATTTTCCTCGAGCCCCGGATATCCCCAGGCTACCCAGCAACTGTTTGATGTAATGTGTCTGGTCCAACGTGACTGAGTCACCATGTGAAAATATGTTCACAGACGGGAAGGATGTCATTTCACCCATTGCTCGCACTTGAACAGTGTCCACCAGGTTTGGCTTTACCCACTCTACTTTCTCCCGTGATCCGAAAATCCCCAAGTCATCGACGTATACAAAAATGACAAGCTCCTTGTTGTCGTCAATGTATACGCATGGGTCCTATCTCAATCTCCGTAGGTTCCAACCCCTTAACATGTGATCCAACATGTCATGCCATTCTTTCCTGTTTTGTTTTAGGCCATAAAGACTTTTATGCAATTTACACACTTTGCCCTTTTCCCTGTTCGTACATAGGTGGCTACTCCATGTAAATTTTCTCAGTGAGGATACCACTAAGGTATGCACCAGAAACATCTAGATATTCTCTCTCCCATCCCATTTGTACTGACAGTGCTATGAGTACACGAATGGTCTTTTTCTTTACTACCGGCGCGTATGTCTCATTGAAATCCACCCCTGGGATTTGTGAAAACCCACGGGCTACTAGCCGAGCTTTGTACCTTTGGACACTTCCATCAGTACTAGACTTACGTTTCAAGACCCATTTACAGCTAAGAACATTTTTCCCTTTTGGCCTATCTACAATTCGGTAAGTATCATTTCGTAGCAAATTCTCTATCTCCTTGTCCATGGCCATCCTCCACTTTACAGCATCCTCACCACTCATGGCCTCCCCTAAACTGGTTGGTTCATGGCAACAGCCCTTGTCGGAGACAGTTAAACATCCGTACACACAAGATGGGACTTTAAGACTTTTGCCCTGCAATCTAGCAGAACGTCTAACCTGAGTTTCTGATTCTGTTCCCCACCCGTGAAACGGTCTGTCACTATCCTCATCAGACAAGGAATTTTCAAGGTTATTCGAGCTATGACCTTCTGCACAGCACATTGGCTCAGGTAGTGCATGATTCATAGGGTCACTTAAACTAAGGGAATCTACCCGCAGCATGGATTTTTCCCCTGGCCTTGCTAGCGGCTCACATATCTCTGACATAATGCCAGTGTCGCATATGTCGTTTCCTGTACCAGGTGCATTTTCGTCCTTTCCCCCAACACACACATCCTCCAGATCAATGACGACATGATGTACCGTCGCGTTTTCTCGCCGCGCTCCTCTCGTCTCGTATTGCTTAACCTTGGAGCTGGAGCTGGACAGCGACACGCCAACACTTCCAGCCACGCCCTCGCGAGCTGGGTAAATTTGATGATGAACTACCTGCACTTTTACTGAATATTAAAGTTATTTTTTTCCACGACCAGCTCCGCCGGTAATTTTACAAGATCAGTTCTATGTTACCCTTGAAATGAAAGAGTTGTAGTTCGTTTCAGTGTTTATTCAGATTTTTCACCATCATATGACAAACAAACAAAAAAAAAACATTCCTCCAGTCACCAGTGTATTCCCAAGAAAGTTTTGCCTGGAAGGAAAGTTAAAAAACCGGCACATGGCCTATACTTTATGAAGGGAAATGCCGAAGCATCCCGCACCAACGACCTGTACGCGCGGGCGGAAGAAATTTAAAAGATAAAGGTTAATCCTAAAATCGAAAGTTATTCATTATGAAAGTTAATTTAGGCCCTGGTGCTGCCCACGCGTGGTAAATTTGCCACTCCCTATCCTTTCATTCGTTATTTGGGCCGCAGCCCGCTCGCACGACCGTCCTCTTCAACGTTGCGATGATTTCTCTCCCTCGGCGATGGTCTTTTCGCCTGATCCTGTGACCACTACTGTGCATTTCTCAGCTAGCCAATCACAGGCTTGACCCTTGCTTGCTGCCTAATAAGACGTACAAGTCTGTCTTACAGGCCCCTCCACCATTCACCAACACTACCATACAACTATAGTGTCAGCTAATAGTTTACCAGGCTCCAAAACGCTTCCTAATACGGCAGAGGCCAAAAAAGAAATAGACATGAGAAAGAATTTGACGCCTCTACCCCCGACCAAATATGGTATAGATTGGGTACTATTGTTCAAACAAAGCTATGCTGCCATTGCCCTTCAGCCATGTGGCTATAATTAAATTTATAATTCCCTACCTGAAATTTAAATTTCTTATATCAAAACATATATGCGATTCCTTCCCCCAATACACTGTCACTTTTGGAATTTAATATTAATAAAAAACAAATTACATAAAAATATCCTTTATATAGGCAGATAACCCTTAGGCCTGCAATGTTACAATGAGTACACTTCAAATTTACAACATCTTTAGTACATACCTTGTCTAGAGTCGTGAAGGGGAAAACATCCTCCTGAAAAACTACACTGTTGGCAACTTTGATTTTCTGCTCCTCAATACACCACAAACGATAACCTTTCGTGTTTGGCTCAAAACCCACAAACACACACTCAATACCCCTTTTATCAAACTTATCCTTACCACTCACATACAACCAAGCTCTACAACCAAATACTTTCAAGAAATTATACATATTAATCCGAATCACTTCCCCTTTCCACATCTACATTGATATTCTGAAGTCAATGGCACGAGATGGGCACAAGTTCCTAATGAATGCCACTGTGTTTGCTGCCTCTACCCAAAAGTTTTTTGGCATACCTGATTCGATCAGCATGCTTCTAATAGAGTTCCCAATTGTCCTGTGTCCCCTCTCTGCTGGGGAGAGTTTGCCACTGTTTTTCGATGCACTATGCCATGTTCCCTCAGATGCTGTCTAAACTCCTTGCTGCAGTATTCGCCACCACCATCCGTCTGTAGTGCCTTTATTTTGGTCCCGTGTAACAGTTCAAGTTCTCGTTGACAGTCCTTGAAGGTTGCAAACACATCACTCTTAGCATTCACAAACTTGACCGTCAAGTATCTGGAGTAGTCATCAATGAAAGTTAGTAAGTATTTTGCCTTACCCATTTATGTTGGCAGTTTTCCCATCAGAACAGAGTGAATCAATTCGAGGGGTTGCTTAGACTTTCTTTCACTGGTCTTTGGAAAACCTATCTTGGTCATCTTTCCCATCACACACACTTCACACGTCTCTGGAAATTTTCCTTCCAACTCTAAGACTGGAATCTTATTAATTGAGGCTTCGTTTAGGTGGCCAAGTCTCTGATACCACAACGAAACACTCTTGAGCGCAGTGCCATCCCTGATCTCCACAAAATCTTCAGTGCTGTTTACCACATTTACTACATGCTTTGTTGTTGGCTCTGCGTACAGAGTGTACAAGCCATTTGACACAGGTGCCCTAAACAGGATATTGTCTTCATCGCGACAGAGTGCCTCCTTTCCGTTCATTTCAACGTGGACTCCCTTTGCTGTTATTTGGCTGACAGATAACAAGTTAAAGTTGAAATCGGGCACATATAAGACATCTGATAATGTCAATGTCCAGCCCCCACACTGATCTGTGATTTTAACCTCAAACATACCACACCCTTTGACTACTGCAATGCCTTTCCCCATTGTTATTTCACCTTGGCAGGGCTTCAGACTCACAAACAACTCCCGTCTGTTCAAAATGTGGTCAGTAGCAGCAGAGACTACAATCCAACACACTTCCTCCTCTTTCTTGTTGGAGACCAGTCCGTAAGAGCTCACAAGTATTTTGTGTTTTGGTTTGCTGTCCCTGTGTCGTTCCGCTGAGCCTTCAGTCGTCTCCACCTGCACTTCTTCCCTGCAATCACTCGCCCAGTGTCCGTTATTGCCGTACCTCTAACACCTAACCTTGCTGCAAAACTTTGATATGTGCCCCCACTCGTTACGTCGATAACATTTTCTTTCTTGCGAGCTTTCTGTCTTCGGTACAGGTGGTGCTGCTGCCTTGCTGGTCCAACTGCTGTCTTCCTCTTCTTACGCCACCCCTTGATCGCTGGCTGCTGCCTCGGTAACTACCAGCCTTGTCAACTTTCTTCATATGTGTAATATCTCTATTACACTACATCCCTGTTTTTTCTCTCTTGACACTAGTCATGTACTCAGTCTCTATGTGTGTCCAAGCATAGTTCTTTCAACCTGTGTTGCAATGCTGACACTATTTATCTTTCACATTCATTCACAAACTATACTATGTTACACTAGTCGGAGTCTAATTCTACACTGTGGCTTTGTAACACTAGACAACCGTAAGCTCTTAAATTTGTTGTTTGATGTTATTTTTTTTTCCTTATTTGGCCACTCCATGTGTTCATAACATGGTCATCTCCACTTCCGCTGGACTTCGAAGATACTTACATTTTTCAGTTTCTTATGTTGTGAACCCCAAAAATGAAACGTCATCCATAAAGCTTGAATTTCTCGTCCTTGCTTTTGATGGTTCAATATTGAATATTTTTCTTGTACAGTACTTGCTATGTTTGTAGGTGTGCCCCACTCCCCCTTTCTTCTTCTGAACATTTTATTAACTGCCTTGTGTTTCGGCACCAATAGCCTTTGTCAGTAGCTGCAACCTAAGATCTTGGTGCTTGTTCAGTAGACTGGATATGCACATAATATTTCACGTTGGTGATGCACTCTTTGTCTCCTGCTGTTCGAATACGCAGATCTTTGAAACCATATTTTCCATCTTCCAGTCTTCTGTTTCTGTCATTGAAGGACCAGTCCTTAAGCTGAAATTGTTGTTCTTCAGCTTCTTACTCCCATGTAAGTTGAAGTTGTGATGGTATCATAGGTTACGTAACTATCGCCCAAACGGTAGCTCAGCAGGTGATAGGCTCGACTCAAGATGGGTGCATCTATAGGTGAAGAGGAGAAGATTGAGATTGTCAGATTTTGACAGAATTTGTTGGGACTACTGTGTTGTGTAAATAGTGACTGACATTTGTGTGTTTGAACTTCCCGTGTTTATTTATCTTTATTGGTGGTGTCTAGTTTTTGCCTTGGGGTCTCAATGTATGTTTTTCTTTTGTGGGATGCCTGCTTTTGTTCAAGCTCAAACAGAACTGTCCGCTGCACCGTTTAGTTGTGGGAACCAGTGAGTGGATGTCTTATGGCTGAATTCGTATTCTCTGGCAAAGTGCTGGAATTGCACTGATGTAAACTGTGTTCAATCATTAGTTCCAACTAGTTTTATAAATCCGTGTCTAACAAAAGTATTCTTCATCTGGACTATTGCAGCCATAGATTAAATGCTGCTTTGTCCAGGGTAACTATTTCCAGGAACTGAGAGAAGCAATCATGGATCACTAGGTACTGCTTCGGTTTGCGCTCATTCAGGTTTACTCCCAATATATCCCACGGCAGACTTGGTAACAGAGATATTTTAAATATGTTGTTTCAGCTTGTGTCTAGTTTTCAATGAATCGCTGGCAGTTTTCCATCATCTGCTACACTAACCATAGACGTGTTCGGCCAGCACACAAATTAATTAGATCGACAACAATATTTCATGTTTACCATGTGCCCGTCATGTATCCATTATAACATTTCAGGATGTAGCTGCTTGGGGATGATAATTTGTGATCTCGTTACACATCAGGTGTCCACGAACAGACTAGTATGTGGAGTGTTTGTGTCAAGACTCTTGAAGAATACTTTCCTTTAATTAGTTGCATTCTGGATCTCCACTAATCATTGGTCTGTTTCTAACATTGGAAAAACAACTGTTAGCCCCAACATTATATTTCTTTGGTATCTCCAGTGGCCTTTTGTATTGGGGCTCTGGATAGTGCATCTGGGATGTGAAATTATGTATGTTCCTGGCACATAATGAATAAATGAAGCACATAAACCACGTACATAACCTCTGCAATCTCGCTGTAAGTTCAGCAAAAGAGTCGAATCCTAGTAGTGTTACAAATGGCTTGGGGACTGTGAGAATGTGCACACATGTGCCCTGTAAAAATAGTGTAAACTTTTTGCATGGTCAAGTGATGGCCAAAGCTTTTTTCTCAATTTGACACATTTGGTTTCTGTTTCTCGATGCATTCGTTATGGTGGGCTTCCAGTGAGTGTCTGGTTACTGTTCTAGTACTGTCTGTAGGCCACGAGATGATGTATCAGCCAAAATTCTGATAGGGGTTTAACGTTTATAAAGCACCAGAGTCGGCTGTTGCGTCAATGCTTGCACTACAGTTCCAATTGCTTTCTTTTGAGCTCCCTCCCAGATTCACTCTTTCCCATATCGCAGTAGCTCTGGTACATCAGACAGGTGTGGGAAGAATTTCTGTAAGTAGTTTGTCATACCCACATTTCAAGTTTTTTGTCTGGTTACATAACGAAATCTATGAATATAGGTAATTAGTGTGTTCAACTACCACAGCCATACCACAGAAAACTTTGGCTTAGTTGTTGGAAACAAAATTATCTGCTTGTCTGTTTTAAGTGTGGGTAGTTTCATTGATATGCTAAAACATATTTAGGTATTTAAACACCATAAATCTATCACTGAAGCTGATTTGACTTTAGTGTAGTTTGTTCGTTCTGTGTTAATATTTTCAAAATGGCGGCAATTAAATTTTTATGTCAATCTTGTTACATGTGTAGGTTGTACTCACTTTTAACGTATCTTGTTCATGCAGTATTCATATTTAAATAGACTCAAAATTTTATATTTTTTGCTAATAGGACTTAACCGAGGCAATATGTTTGCAAATGTGATGAAAATTTGCACATATATAGTACTACTTTGTAAGCTAACTTGACCATTATGCATCTTGTCAGTATTTTTGTTGATGATATAAGCCACGACCCTTCAAACATGTCAGTTCGGCTCGCGACATGGTTTTGAATGACCCCTACAACTAAATATATTTTCTGCATAGCTAGAATATAATAATGGTTTCCTTCTCACTGCATTTTGAGTACGATATTATCACATGTAACATTAACTGAGCTTGTACGCAACGTCATGTAGGCGTAGTGCCGCAGTAGATGTCTGCAGTTCACTAACGTGGTGAATTAAAAAAGTTTATAACTTATGAAAGTGTGTTTTGTTAAAAAAAACTTTTTTTTGCTCACCTAGACAAAATAAAAAATTATCTGGCCCTCCCCTTAAAAAGTTAGCACATGTCTGATATAGGCTATGTGTGGAACTTTTTTTAATATATTATTAAACTTTGTGTTGTACCTAGTATTGAAGTGGGAGTGTTAGATATTTTGCAGTTTACGAGCCATAATATTTAATCAAGTTGTACTATAAAAATTGTATCTTTGACTATATATAGTATATATTTTTGATAAACTGCTTGAAATGAATAATGTAATTTTTCATGCAGAATCATTGCAACAAAATTATTGGTTAAGTTGCAAGAATGTTTACAAGTCCAATACAAGATAAACATATAACACGATTTATAAAATTCATCACAAATATCTATTATGCCTCAACATTGCTAGATTTACCAGAAATATTGGTTTGAGAGGAGTTATTGCAGAATATCGATAAATAAAATGTAGCGTCTAGCTCTTTTTTTTAATAAGGTCGCTTAGTAGCATTGCAAAAAGATCATTGTATAGTATATTTAATGATTTCTTTCTTATTTCTGGATTTAGTTCATTATTGTAGGGGAAAGATAAAGTGTATGTGTACTTAGTTGAATTCATCATCCAAATTCAGTAACATCATATGTCTGCGGATGTATATGACACTAGCTGGTACCTGCAACACTATTTGCGAGGTTTTCAATGTAAAGCGATAATACATCTGAAAGAAAAAGTTTTGGAAAGCCTTAAATGGTGCAAATGTCCGTTTTAGAAACATTTTACAGGAAAATTGCACAACAAAATATTTTGGGGAATTTGTTCTACTGTACCTCATTTGGCCTCCTAGTTTCCCCCCAATGAATATTTGTTTTGGTAGAAACGTTTGTGGATGCACGCACAACTCACCAAAAATGTCAATTAAATTAAAACATTTCTACATATCCTGCTTTGCCCCTGTGTCCCATTTTAAGACTCCTCCCTCAAAAAATTAATTTATTTTTGGCAGTAAACTTTCTGGATGCATGCAGAACACTACATGAAAGATCTTTAATACATTTTTTACTAAATTTTTGGGGTATCCCATTGTGCCTCTTGTTTTAGTTTTGCTGCCTTGCCTCCCAAAAAATAAATTTTACAGACACCTTTGTGGGTCCACTCATAACTCACCAAAGTTAATTTGTTGTGAATTTTTTTTGGGGTAGGTATCCGGTGTTGACCCTCTACCTCGTTTTGCCATACCCTATTTTTTTTTTTGTAGAAATAGTTTTGGGTGCACGCAAAACTTACCAAAATTTAATTGAAATTGGATGACTGGTGTAGAACCACAGAGAAGATGAACAAATAATTATTTTTATGATAACAGCTGGAAGTGTGCCCGTGGCGTTTCCCGTGTGCATTACTCATAACGGTGAATATTTACTGAAATTGCAGGGGCTCTTTATACGCCAGAGTAGTAGTTCGGCCATCAAGTGTAAGGATAACCACGTTGCAATTTGAACTTGCTCTGCAGCAGGCTAAGTAGGTATGGCTGCCTACGTGAAAAACTTACGTAAAGTCATATCAAAACAGACCTTGAATATGAAAGAGTATACGAGTGTTATAAGTGGTTAGACTCTTTTACCTCGAGCCTGACCATGTGTCCTGAATAAGTACTGTCACAAAATAAATACGAACAGAAGTGAAACGTTTTTTTGTATGGATTTTCATGGCGTCAGAGCAAAAAAAAAGAGGAGATGTGTTATTTAATTCCAGTTCACACAAATGTGAGCCATGTTTCATCTACAGTAGCACATTGCTGTATGGGTGGTTTTAGTTTTATATGTTGTAATTTATAAATTGAAATGTAATAATGATTTTAAAATATACAGTACCTAGTAGTGTTCCTTTAGTTATTATTTGGATAAGTTAAAATATTTATAAACACATTCTAATAATATTAGCCTAAGATAAATTTAGTCAGTAAATGTATAACCACCATAGAAAATGGAGATATACAAATGTGAATTTTCCTAGTGTGTTTAGTTCATGCCGTTGGTAAAACGTGTGGCTCTTTAGCAATGTACATTCCCAAATAAATTTGGTCAGAGTTCGTTGAAGTTCCGTTACACTGGAGCTTAGCAGGAATTTATTTTATAATCTGTGAGGAAATTGATAAGCAAGTAACGTTAAATGTATTATTGAGATAGTAACAAATTATATTATTTCTTTAAGTATAAGCGGTGGTTTAAAATAATGTCTCGAATTCCACATGGCTTTGTTTACACACATCTACAATAACAGCGGTTTAAAAGCACGTTTATGTCGCTTCTAATATTATCAGATATTGAACCTCAAATCATCACATTTACCATTGCTAAATATGTAACTAATGTACAAACTAATTACAGTGTCTCAAGCAATATAAGTGACCATATAAACCAATGTCGCGAATCCACATGGCAGTGTTTATATTCCTGTACGCTCCAAGAGCTGCTACGATAGCAACAATGAAAAAGCTCCAGTTTGTCGCTTCTGTTAGCATTATTTATTCTGTGGTACCGTCGAAAGGTTGCTGAAAAATAAAATATAAATAAAAACTCTGTCGCTGGGCACATAGAGGTTGTAAAACAATATGTAACCAAGGAGTGCAAGACCAATGCTGACTGTTAACCTCTATGTGTGGCGAAATTGAACGGTGCCATATTGCAAGCAATATACAATGTACCAACGACATATGTACGGATAGACCCAGCGTAGGCTATACTCTATGCACTTACGATGTTTGGCCAAAACAAAACAGCTGATTGAGGTCTGGTTTTGCTGTGAAAGATAGGGTTTATGACTTATATCAGATGTGGACCGGTTAAATGTAAAGGAATGTACCTATGAAAATGAGATTTCTTGTACTGGACATAAAACAAAAATTTGGCTGTAATGCAAAATCATTCAAGGTATATGGTACTACTACACTGTGCGACATTGTTTACTAATTTGTATTCAAAATACGTCTGTAGTTAATACTCTCATAATTAATTGAAAGGAATACAATGGGTTAAAAAATATGTAATGTGTACGCCATGTTTGAATATTTTATACCTTTGTATTTGCTGCAATAACCTAAACTATGCAATTGTAAATCAATTGTATGGTTCAGCTATATTGCAGTACCTAAATAATAGTTGTCGTCAGGATTCCATTAATCGTCTTGACTTTTCTCATCCAGTTATGCTCTGGAATATAAAATGGTACTAATGCTTGGGTAATAACAATCATACGACCAAAACTTGCAATGAATGAGACAGTAGTTATGCCATTGGCTAATGACTATATTCTATTGTTCAATGTTGGCTTTTCTGTGAATTTGGCTGTAATATTTTGTCCCACCCAAAATTCCTTTTTCTACGACATGAAACCAGTCTTTGAGAGGGTGAATTCTGACACAACCCACATAGTGTTCAAAGCAAATGTACTACTTTAATATTCAATCCCAGTGAAATATGACGTACTTGGTCAAGAGTGCATACTGAAATTATTTTTCAAAACCAAATTAGAAACTTGAGAAAAGTGTTGTTAACGTTAGAGGGTGTAGATAACTTAATCTTTATTAATCAATTTTTCTTTCATAATGTTCACAAGTGCATTTATACCCCTGCATTGTAATATTACACACACAGTTAGTTAAATTAATTTATCCCGATACGAAATTCTGGCAAATGTACACAGTGGGAACGTGAGTGGTTTTTTTAAGCTGGGTCCGAACCAGCATGTAGGTAATAGGTACCCAATTAATTGAAGGCTCGGTTTCAGTTGCCCGATTGAATTTGAATATTTTCCACCTTTTTGAAATTCTGAGCAGGAAAATGTTAAATGTGCGACTATACCTCAAATTCTGTTTACTTTACACTGCAGTACAGACATGGTGAGTGAGACACTTAGGTTTGCGCTTAACATCAAGGTCTTTATGGCCGGTGAGGGGTGACATGAGGTGGGTTTGGAGCAGTACCGGAATGGAGTGGGGGAAACGGGAGAACCCCGAGAAAACCCACCGTCCAGTACGATTCCCACATGCAAAAAACCGGGTACCGACCTCGCCGGGATTAGTCCAGATCGCCTTTGTAGGAGGGGAATGGTCTGACCATGGTGATGTGTAACTTGGTCACACACTGTCAGGCAAGTGAAGAATATAAAAAAAAAAATGCCCAACTGATAGAGGCATAACGAAAGTAAAGTAAGTCACTAATTTGAATACATTGTATATTGGCTTTATTTGTATGGCGATGTGTAAATATAAAGGGAGTTAAGTCAGGGCTGCGTTAACATATCGGAAAATTGTTTTATGAGTTCCTACAAAAAAATCACTTAATTCTGCAAAACTAAGCAATCATGATTTCCTTAACTTTCATTCTAACACCCTCATTCGCTGTTATTGTACTGTAGTTTCAGGATAATATAATTTGCAGTATAGTCGCAAGTTTAACCTTGTTTTACTTTCAGAATTTAAAAAAAGCAAAGTGTAAGCAATAACATAAATGTAAAAAAGCTAAGAAATTTGAGACTGTTGTTATATAAAGTGTAAATTGTCCACAAGAACTAAAATTTTCAAGCATGTTATGGTGAAAGAATATATGTGCCAGCAAAGCCCCTGTTTCTACATAATTCTGCTTCCACCGAATACAGTATAAAAATTTTGCAATAATTGCATTACACTGCCAAATATAAGGCAGCCTACCAGGTTGTGTACAGTTGACAGCAATATTTACACTGTAAATAAATTGTACTAAACCAGTGAAAGAAAATTTTTTACTTTCCAGACAATATTAAATGTTTTTGTGTTGTAATAAAATAGGAACCATTTCCATTACTTGTTAAATTCACCAAGTGCCAAGAAACTGTCTCCACAAGCACAAATATAAATTATATTCTACATTTATCACATAATAATCAGCAAGGTAAATTAATTACTATCCACAACATTACAAAAAAGTTATAAATTTATAAAATAACCTAAAATCCTGGTATTTAATATGTGAAGAAACTATCTGCAAAAAAAGTACAAATATGTGATATGTACTTAAAAATTTAAAGAAGGCATATTCCAAACTGTGAAGTGTTCAGCCACTTCCCCATCTTGGTTAAATCTTTAAAAGGTGTTTTTATTTTTGTATTTAAATGTATGTTATGTAAATCTTTCTTAACAGGCTATATGCCATTTTCAGGGTGAGTTTGTCAGGTGTCCGGTATGATACAACAGAATTCAATAACCTAGTAATTGGGGACATGTTAATTTAAATTCACCTTTTCAAAATTTAAATATAATATAGTCAAGGAATTTTAAAGTAGAGTCATTTGATTATTTTCCTGGCTTGTTTGG